>JAVJIF010028867.1:0-47435 GCA_038442645.1 Agave tequilana | reverse complement strand
CTCCCCGTTTGGGTCCTTTATGGCTCTTATAAGACCTGGATCAGACCAATTGGGGCTGAAAGTTTAACTTTGGTAAAATTTCGAATTAAGACTAGAAATAAGTTTAATCAGTAGTAATTACATAAAAAAAACTATGTAATACTACTTCCGACTCTTGAAAACCATATTTCTCCCTATTTGGGCCCTGTTCGGCTCTTATATGGCGGCCCAGGCCAATTGGAGATGCAAGTTTGACTTTAGGTCAGTAATCCCAATTAACGCTAGAAATAAAATAAATTAGTAGTAATTATATATAAAAACTTTGTATACCACTCTAAGCTCTTGAAAATCATATTTCTTCCAATTTGGGTCATTTCGGCTCATAAGGCCTAGTTCAGGCCAATAAGAGCTGAAAGTTTGACTTTTGGTCAAACTTTCCAATTACTAGAAATAGAAATAAGTTATTTAGTAATAATTATACATAAAAAATATAATACAACTCCTGACTTTTGAAAACTATTTCTCTCTGATTGGACCCATTAGGCTCTTATAAGGCCCTCAGGCCAATTCAGGGAGCTGAAAGTTTCAATTTTAGTCAAACTTCTCAATTAACATTAGAAACAAGCTTATTCAGTAGTCATTGTACATTGCACTATGTAATACCATTTACGGCCCTTGAAAACCATATTTTCACCCGTTTAGTCACTATTCGACTCTCATAAGGTGTAGTTTAGGCCAATCGAGGCTGAAAGTTTGATTTTTGGTAAAAACTTTCCAATTAAGATTAAAAACTAGTTTAAATAGTAATAATTATACAGAAAAAACTATTTGCTAAAAGTTTTGGACCCTATTTGGCTCTTATAAGGCCCTTTTCGGGCCAATAGGGGCTAAAAGTTTCGTTCTGGTCAAACTCCCCAATTAACACTAGAAATAAGCTTAATCAATAGAAATTGTACATAGAACTACGTAATACCATTCTCGGCCCTTGCAAATCATGTTTTCCTCCCGTTTGGTCCCTATTCGGCTCTTATAAGGCCTACTTTAGGCCACTCGCGGCTGAAAACTTGACTTTTAGTAAAACTTCTCAATTAAAATTAGAAATAGTTTAATTTATAGTAATTATACATAAAAATTATGTATTACTACTCTCAGCTCTTGAAAACCACGTTTTCTCCCCTTTTGGGCTCTAATCAGCTATTATAAGGCTTAGTTCACGCCAATCGGGGCTGAAAGTTTGACTTTGGTCAAACTTCTCAATTAAAACTATAAACAAGGTTAATAGTAGTAATTATATATAAAAAACTATGTAATACTATTCACGGCCCTTGAAAAACATGTTTTTCTTCCGTTTGGTCCCTATAAGGCCTAGTTCAGGCTAATCAGGGATGAAAGTTTGACTTTTGGTCAAACTTAGAAATAAGTTAAATTAGTAGTAATTATACATAAAAACTATATTATTCTACTCCCATCTCTTGAAAACCTCATTTTCTCCCTGTTTGTACTTATTCGGCTCTTATAAGCCTAGTTCAGACTAATAAGGGCTGAAAGTTTGACTATTGATCAAACTTTCCAATTAACACTAGAAATAAGGTTAATAGTACTATTTGTACATAAAAAACTATGTAATACCACTCTCAGCACTTGAAAACCTTGTTTTCTCCCGTTTGGGTCCTATTCGTCTCTAATGAGGCTAGTTTAGGCTAATAAGAATTTAAGGTTTGACTTTTAGTCAAACTTTATAATTAAGACTAAAAACAAGTTTAATTAGTAGTAATTATACATAAAAACTATGTCATACAACTCTCGGCTCTTGAAAACCTCATTTTCTCTCCGTTTGGGCCCTAATCGGCTCTTATAAGGCCTAATTCAGGCCAATCGAGGCTGAAAATTTGACTCTTGGTCAAACTTTTCAATTAACACTAGAAACAAAGTTAATTAGTAGTAATTATATATAGAAACTATGTAATACCATTCATGGCCCTAGAAGACCATACATAAAAACTATATAACTCCTAACTTTTGAAAACTGTATTTTCTCTCTGATTGGACCCATTAGGCTCTTATAAGGCCTAATTCAGGCCAATAGGAGCTGAAAGTTTCAATTTAGTCAAACTTCTCAATTAACACTAGAAATAAGTTATCCGTAGTAATTGTACATAGCATATGTAATACCTTTTACGGCCTTGAAAACCATATTTCCTCCCGTTTAGTCACTATTCGACTCTTATAAGGTGTAGTTTAGGCCAATCGAGGCTGAAAGTTTGAATTTTGGTAAAACTTTCCAATTAAGATTATAAACTAGTTTGAATAGTAATAATTATACAAAAAAACTATGTGCTACTGCTAATGACTTTTGAAAACCTCATTTTCTCCTTGTTTGGGCCCTAATCGGCTATTATAATGCCTAGTTTAGGCCAATCGGAACTGAAAGTTTGACTTTTGGTCAAACTTTCTCATTAACACCAGAAACAAGGCTAATTATTAGTAATTGTACATAAAAATAATATAACACCATTCAGCGCCTTTGAAAACCATATTTTCCTCCCGTTCGGTCCCTATTCGGCTCTTATGAGGCCCAGTTCAGGCTAATCGGGGCTGAAAGTTTGACTTTTAAGTCAAACTTCTCAATTAAGACTAGAAACTTGTTTAATTAGTAGCAATTATACTTAAAAACTATGTATTACTACTTTCGGCTTTTGAAAACTATATTTTCTCCTGATTGGATGTTATTAGGCTCTTATAAGGACTAGTATTAACATAAGAGCCGAAAGTTTGACTTTTATTTAAAATTTCCAATTTAATATTAGAAAAACTAGTTAATTAGTAATAATTATATATAGAAACTATACAATACCACCCTCAGCCCTTGAAAACCATGTTTTCTCCCGTTTGGGCCCTATTTGTCTCATATAAGGTCTAGTTCAGGCTAATCGGGGCTGAAAATTTGATTCTTGATAAAACTTCTCAATTAAGACTAGAAACTAGTTTAATTAGTAGTAATTATACATGAAAACTATGTATTATTACTCTCGGCTCTTGAAACCTCGTTTTCTCTCTGTTTGGGCCTAATCGGCCATTATAAGGTCTTGTTCAGAGCAATCGGGACTGAAAGTTTACTTTTGGTAAAATTCTCAATTAAGACTAGAAACTAGTATAATTAGTAGTAATTATACATAAAAACTATATATTACTACTCCTGACTTTTGAAACTGTATTTTCTCCTTGTTTGGACCTATTAGGCTCTTATAAGGCCCTTTTCTGTTAAAACTTCCCAATTAACACAAGAAAAAAAGGTTAATCAATATAAATTGTATATAGAACTACGTAATACCATTCTCGGCCCCTGAAAATCATGTTTTCCACCCGTTTGGACCCTATTCGGCTCTTATAAGGCCTACTTCAGGCCAATCGGGGCTGAAACTTGAATTTTAGTAAAACTTCTCAATTAAGACTAGAATCTAGTTTAATTTGTAGTAATTATAAATAAAAACTATGTATTACTACTCTCGGCTCTTGAAAACCTCATTTCTCCCCGTTTGGGCCTTAATCGGCCATTATAAGGCCTAGTTCACGCCAATCGGAGCTCAAGGTTTGACTTTAGTCAAACTTCTCAATTAACACCATAAACTAGATTAATAATAGTAATATACATAGAAACTATGCAATACTAATCACGGCCTTGAAAACCATGTTTCCTCCCGTTTGGTCTCTATTTGGCTCTTATGAGGCCTACTTCAGGCCAATCGGAGATGAAAGTTTACTTTTGGTCAGACACAGAATAAGTCTAATTAGTATTAATTATACATAAAAACTTTGCCATTCTACTCCCGGCTCTTGAAAACCTCATTTTCTCCCTGTTTGGGCTTTGTTCGGCTCTTATAAGGCCTAGTTTAGGCTGATATGGGCTGAAAGTTGACTTTAGGTCAAACTTTCTAATTAACACAAGAAATAAGGTTAATTAGTACTAATTGTACATAAAAACTATGTAATATCACTCTCAGCACATGAAAACCTTATTTTCTCCTTTTCGGACCCTATTAGGCTCTCTTATAAGGTCCTTTCGGGCCAATAGGGGCTAAAAGTTTCATTTCTGGTCAAACTTCCCAATTAACACAAGAAAAATCTTAATCTAAAAAAAGTATACATAGAACTACGTAACACCATTCTTGGCCCTTGAAAATCATGTTTTCCTCCCGTTTGGTCCCTATTCGGCTCTTATAAGGCCCACTTCAGGCCAATCAGGGCTGAAAAACTTGACTTCTAGTAAAACTTCTCAATTTCTTCTAAAAACTAGTTTAATTTGTAGTAATTATACATAAAAACTATGTATTACTACTCTCGGCTCTTGAATACCTCGTTTTCTCCCCGTTCATGCCAATCGGGGCTTAAAGTTTGACTTTTGATCATTTCCCAATTAATACCATAAACAAGAATAATTAGTAGTAATTATACATAGAAACTATGTAATACTATTCACGGCCCTTAAAAACCATATTTTCCTCCCGTTTGGTCTCTATTGGCTCTTATAAGGCCTACTTCAGGCCAATCGGAGATGAAAGTTTTACTTTTGGTCAAACATAGAAATAAGTTTAATTAGTATTAATTATACATAAAAACTACGTCATTCTACTCTCGGCTCTTGAAAACTCGTTTTTTCCTTGTTGGGCTTTGTTCGGCTCTTATAAGGCCTAGTTCAGGCTGATATGGGCTGAAAAGTTTGAATTTGGTCAAATTTCAATTAACACTAGAAATAAGGTTAATTAGTACTAATTATACATAAAAACTATGTAATACCACTCAGCACATGAAAACCTTATTTTCTCCCGTTTCGGACCCTATTTGGCTCTTATAAATCACTTTTCGGGCCAATTGGGGCTAAAAGTTTCAGTTCTGGTCAAACTTCCTAATTAACACTAGAAAAAAGCTTAATCAATAGAAATTGTACATAGAACTACGTAATACCATTCTCGGTCCTTGAAAATCATGTTTTCCTCCCATTTGTCCCCATTCGGCTCTTATAAGGCCTACTTCAGGCCACTCGAGGCTGAAAACTTGACTTTGAGTAAAACTTCTCAATTAAGACTATAAATAGTTTAATTTATAGTAATTATACATAAAAATATGTATTACTACTCTCAGCTCTTGAAAACCACGTTTTCTCCCCTTTTGGGCTCTAATTAGCTATTATAAGGCTTAGTTCACGCCAATCGGGGTTGAAAGTTTGACTTTTGGTCAAACTTCTCAACTAAAACTATAAACATAGAAACTACGTAATACCTTTCATGGCCCTAGAATAGTAATTATACATAGAAACTACGTAATACCTTTCATGGCCCTAGAAGACCAAGTTTTCCTCCCGTTTGGTCCCTATTCGGCTCTTATTATAAAGCTTAGTTCAGACCAATCTGAGCTGAAAGTTTGACTTTGGTAAAACTTCCCAATTAAGATGAGAAACATGTTTAATTAGTGGTAACTATACATAAAATTATGTATTACTTCTCATTGCTCTTGGAAACCTTGTTTTCCCATTTGTACCTTATTCTGCTCTTATTTTATAAGGTCTAGTCCAGACCAAACTGGGCTGAAAGTTTGACTTTTAGTTAAACTTCTCAATAATACTAGAAATAAGGTTAATTAGTCGTAATTGTACATATAAACTATGTAATACCATTTACAGCCCTTGAAAACTATGTTCCTCCCTTTGGTCCCGATTCGGCTCTTATAAGACCTAGTTCTGGCCAATCGAGCCTGAAAATTTGACTCTTGATCAAATTTCCCAATTAACACTGAAACAAGGTTAATTAGTAGTAACTGTACATAAAATAATGTAATACCATTCACGGCCCTTTAAAACTATGTTTTCTTCCCGTTTAGTCCCTTTTCGATTCTTATAAGGCCAATCATGGCTGAAAGTTTCACTTTGATCAAACTTACAAATTAAGAATAAAAAAAAAAATTAACTTATAGTAGTTATATACAAAAACTTTGTAAATACTACTCTCGGCTCTTAAAAACCTCGTTTTTCCCTGTTTTGGCCCTATTCAGCTCTAATAAGGCCTAGTTAAGGCCAATAAGGGCTTAATGTTCGACTTTTAATTAAACTTCCTAATTAAAACTTAAAACAATTTTAATTAGTAGTATAGGGTCCTAATGGGATACCGCCTTAGTTATAGTTATAGTAAAATTTAAAATAATTTCACTTTTGATCAGACTTACAAATTAAGAATAGAAACAAATTAATTAGTTATAGTTTATATATAGAAACTATGTGAACTACTCCCGAATCCTGAAAATCATGGTTTCTCCCCGTTTGGGCCCTATATGGCTCTCATAAGACCTGGTTCAGGCCAATCGGGGCTGAAAGTTTAATTTTTGATAAAACTACCCAATTAAGACTAGAAAAAGGTTTAATTAGTCGTAATTAAACATAAAAACTTTGTCATACTACTCCGACACTTCAAAACCTCATTTCTCGCTGTTTGGACCTTATTCGGCTCTTATTTGGCGGCCTAGGCCAATCGGAGATGCAAGTTTGACTTTAAGTCAGTAATCCCAATTAACGCTAGAAATAAAATAAATTAGTAGTATTTTACATAAAAACTATGTAATACCACTCTAAGCTCTTGAAAATCATGTTTTTTCCTATTTGTGTCATATTCGGCTCTATAAGGCCTAGTTCAGGCATATAAGGGCTGAAAGTTTGACTTTTAGTCAAACTTTCCAATTAATAGTAGAAATAAGTTATTTAGTAATAATTATACATAAAAACTATATAACTCCTAACTTTTGAAAACTGTATTTTCTCTCTGATTGGACCCATTAGGCTCTTATAAGGCCTAATTCAGGCCAATAGGAGCTGAAAGTTTCAATTTTAGTCAAACTTCTCAATTAACACTAGAAATAAGGTTATCCGTAGTAATTGTACATAGCACTATGTAATACCTTTTTACGGCCCTTGAAAACCATATTTCCTCCCGTTTAGTCACTATTCGACTCTTATAAGGTGTAGTTTAGGCCAATCGAGGCTGAAAGTTTGAATTTTGGTAAAACTTTCCAATTAAGATTATAAACTAGTTTGAATAGTAATAATTATACAAAAAAACTATGTGCTACTGCTAATGACTCTTGAAAACCTCATTTTCTCCTTGTTTGGGCCCTAATCGGCTATTATAATGCCTAGTTTAGGCCAATCGGAACTGAAAGTTTGACTTTTGGTCAAACTTTCGCATTAACACCAGAAACAAGGCTAATTATTAGTAATTGTACATAAAAATAATATAACACCATTCAGGGCCTTTGAAAACCATATTTTCCTCCCGTTCGGTCCCTATTCGGCTCTTATGAGGCCCAGTTCAGGCTAATCGGGGCTGAAAGTTTGACTTTTAAGTCAAACTTCTCAATTAAGACTAGAAACTTGTTTAATTAGTAGCAATTATACTTAAAAACTATGTATTACTACTTTAGGCTTTTGAAAACTATATTTTCTCCCTGATTGGATGTTATTAGGCTCTTATAAGGACTAGTATTAACATAAGAGCCGAAAGTTTGACTTTTATTTAAAATTTCCAATTTAATATTAGAAACTAGGTTAATTAGTAATAATTGTATATAGAAACTATACAATATCACCCTCAGCCCTTGAAAACCATGTTTTCTCCCGTTTGGGCCCTATTCGTCTCATATAAGGTCTAGTTCAGGCTAATCGGGGCTGAAAATTTGACTCTTGATAAAACTTCTCAATTAAGACTAGAAACTAGTTTAATTAGTAGTAATTATACATGAAAACTATGTATTATTACTCTCGGCTCTTGAAACCTCATTTTCTCTCTGTTTGGGCCTTAATCGGCCATTATAAGGTCTTGTTCAGAGCAATCGGGACTGAAAGTTTCACTTTTGGTAAAATTTCTCAATTAAGACTAGAAACTAGTATAATTAGTAGTAATTATACATAAAAACTATATATGACTACTCCTGACTTTTGAAAACTGTATTTTCTCCTTGTTTGGACCCTATTAGGCTGTTATAAGGCCCTTTTCTGTTAAAACTTCCCAATTAACACAAGAAAAAAGGTTAATCAATATAAATTGTATATAGAACTACGTAATACCATTCTCGGCCCCTGAAAATCATGTTTTCCACCCGTTTGGTCCCTATTCGGCTCTTATAAGGCCTACTCAGGCCAATCGGGCTGAAAACTTGAATTTTAGTAAAACTTCTCAATTAAGACTAGAATCTAGTTTAATTTGTAGTAATTATAAATAAAAACTATGTATTACTACTCTCGGCTCTTGAAAACCTCATTTTCTCCCCGTTGGGCCTTAATCGGCCATTATAAGGCCTAGTTCACGCCAATCGGAGCTCAAAGTTTGACTTTTAGTCAAACTTCTCAATTAACACCATAACAAGATTAATTAATAGTAATTATATATAGAAACTATGCAATACTAATCACGGCCTTGAAAACCATGTTTTCCTCCCGTTTGGTCTCTATTTGGCTCTTATGAGGCCTACTCAGGCCAATCGGAGATGAAAGTTTTACTTTTGGTCAAACACAGAATAAGTTTAATTAGTATTAATTATACATAAACTTTGCCATTCTACTCCGGCTCTTGAAAACCTCATTTTCTCCCTGCTTGGGCTTTGTTCGGCTCTTATAAGGCCTAGTTCAGGCTGATATGGGCTAAAAGTTTGACTTTAGGTCAAACTTTCCAATTAACACAAGAAATAAGGTTAATTAGTACTAATTGTACATAAAAACTATGTAATATCACTCTCAGCACATGAAAACCTTATTTTCTCCCTTTTCGGACCCTATTAGGCTCTCTTATAAGTCCTTTTCGGGCCAATAGGGGCTAAAAGTTTCATTTCTGGTCAAACTTCCCAATTAACACAAGAAAAATCTTAATCTAAAAAAAGTATACATAGAACTACGTAACACCATTCTTGGCCCTTGAAAATCATGTTTTCCTCCCGTTTGGTCCCTATTCGGCTCTTATAAGGCCCACTTCAGGCCAATCAGGGCTGAAAACTTGACTTCTAGTAAAACTTCTCAATTTCTTCTAGAAACTAGTTTAATTTGTAGTAATTATACATAAAAACTATGTATTACTACTCTCGGCTCTTGAATACCTCGTTTTCTCCCCGTTCATGCCAATCGGGGTTTAAAGTTTGACTTTTGATCAAATTTCCCAATTAATACCATAAACAAGAATAATTAGTAGTAATTATACATAGAAACTATGTAATACTATTCACGGCCCTTAAAAACCATATTTTCCTCCCGTTTGGTCTCTATTTGGCTCTTATAAGGCCTACTTCAGGCCAATCGGAGATGAAAGTTTTACTTTTGGTCAAACATAGAAATAAGTTTAATTAGTATTAATTAGACATAAAAACTACGTCATTCTACTCCCGGCTCTTGAAAACCTCGTTTTTTCCTTGTTTGGGCTTTGTTCGGCTCTTATAAGGCCTAGTTCAGGCTGATATGGGCTGAAAAGTTTGAATTTTGGTCAAACTTTTCAATTAACACTAGAAATAAGGTTAATTAGTACTAATTATACATAAAAACTATGTAATACCACTCAGCACATGAAAACCTTATTTTCTCCCGTTTCGGACCCAATTTGGCTCTTATAAATCACTTTTCGGGCCAATTGGGGCTAAAAGTTTCAGTTCTGGTCAAACTTCCTAATTAACACTAGAAAAAAGCTTAATCAATAGAAATTGTACATAGAACTACGTAATACCATTCTCGGTCCTCGAAAATCATGTTTTCCTACCATTTGTCCCCATTCGGTTCTTATAAGGCCTACTTCAGGCGACTCGAGGCTGAAAACTTGACTTTGAGTAAAACTTCTCAATTAAGACTAGAAATAGTTTAATTTATAGTAATTATACATAAAAATTATGTATTACTACTCTCAGCTCTTGAAAACCACGTTTTCTCCCCTTTTGGGCTCTAATTAGCTATTATAAGGCTTAGTTTACGCCAATCGGGGCTGAAAGTTTGACTTTTGGTCAAACTTCTCAACTAAAACTATAAACATAGAAACTACGTAATACCTTTCATGGCCCTAGAATAGTAATTATACATAGAAACTACGTAATACCTTTCATGGCCCTAGAAGACCATGTTTTCCTCCCGTTTGGTCCCTATTCGGCTCTTATAAAGCTTAGTTCAGACCAATCTGAGCTGAAAGTTTGACTTTTGGTAAAACTTCCCAATTAAGATGAGAAACATGTTTAATTAGTGGTAACTATACATAAAATTATGTATTACTTCTCATTGCTCTTGGAAACCTTGTTTTTCCCATTTGTACCTTATTCTGCTCTTATTTTATAAGGTCTAGTCCAGACCAAACTGGGCTGAAAGTTTGACTTTTAGTTAAACTTCTCAATAACACTAGAAATAAGGTTAATTAGTCGTAATTGTACATATAAACTATGTAATACCATTTACAGCCCTTGAAAACTATGTTTTCCTCCCTTTTGGTCCCGATTCGGCTCTTATAAGACCTAGTTCTGGCCAATCGAGCCTGAAAATTTGACTCTTGATCAAATTTCCCAATTAACACTGAAACAAGGTTAATTAGTAGTAACTGTACATAAAAACAATGTAATACCATTCACGGCACTTTAAAACTATGTTTTCTTCCCGTTTAGTCCCTTTTCGATTCTTATAAGGCCAATCATGGCTGAAAGTTTCACTTTGATCAAACTTACAAATTAAGAATAAAAAAAAGTTTAACTTTTATAGTAGTTATATACAAAATCTTTGTAATACTACTCTCGGCTCTTAAAAACCTCGTTTTCTCCCTGTTTTGGCCCTATTCAGCTCTAATAAGGCCTAGTTAAGGCTAATAAGGGCTTAATGTTCGACTTTTAATTAAACTTCCTAATTAAAACTTAAAACAATTTTAATTAGTAGTATAGGGTCCTAATGGGATACCGCCTTAGTTATAGTTATAGTAAAACTTAAAATAATTTCACTTTTGATCAAACTTACAAATTAAGAATAGAAACAAATTAATTAGTTATAGTTTATATATAGAAACTATGTGAACTACTCCCGAATCCTGAAAATCATGGTTTCTCCCCGTTTGGGCCCTATATGGCTCTCATAAGACCTGGTTCAGGCCAATCGGGGCTGAAAGTTTAACTTTTGATAAAACTTCCCAATTAAGACTAGAAAAAGGTTTAATTAGTAGTAATTACACATAAAAACTATGTCATACTACTCCCGATACTTCAAAACCTCATTTCTCGCTGTTTGGACCTTATTCGGCTCTTATTTGGCGGCCTAGGCCAATCGGAGATGCAAGTTTGACTTTAGGTCAGTAATCCCAATTAACGCTAGAAATAAAATAAATTAGTAGTAATTTTACATAAAAACTATGTAATACCACTCTAAGCTCTTGAAAATTATGTTTTCTTCCTATTTGTGTCATATTCGGCTCTATAAGGCCTAGTTCAGGCCTATAAGGGCTGAAAGTTTGACTTTTAGTCAAACTTTCCAATAATAGTAGAAATATGTTTATTTAGTAATAATTATACATAAAAACTATATAACTCCTAACTTTTGAAAACTGTATTTTCTCTCTGATTGGACCCATTAGGCTCTTATAAGGCCTAATTCAGGCCAATAGGAGCTGAAAGTTTCAATTTTAGTCAAACTTCTCAATTAACACTAGAAATAAGGTTATCCGTAGTAATTGTACATAGCACTATGTAATACCTTTTACGGCCCTTGAAAACCATATTTTCCTCCGTTTAGTCACTATTCGACTCTTATAAGGTGTAGTTTAGGCCAATCGAGGCTGAAAGTTTGAATTTTGGTAAAAACTTTCCAATTAAGATTATAAACTAGTTTGAATAGTAATAATTATACAGAAAAACTATGTGCTACTGCTAATGACTCTTGAAAACCTCATTTTCTCCCTGTTTGGGCCCTAATCGGCTATTATAATGCCTAGTTTAGGCCAATCGGCTATTATAATGCCCAGTTTGGTCTTAATTGAGAAGTTTTACTAAAAGTCAAGTTTTCAGCCCTGATTAGCCTGAAGTAGGCCTTATAAGAGCCGAATAGGGACCAAACAGGAGGAAAACATGATTTTCGAGGGCCGAGAATGGTATTACATAGTTCTATGTACAATTTCTATTGATTAAGCTTTTTTCTAGTGTTAATTGGGAAGTTTGACCGGAACTGAAACTTTTAGCCCCTATTGGCGCGAAAAGGGCCTATAAGAGCCTAATAGGGTCCGAAACGGGAGAAAATTAGGTTTTCATGTGCTGAGAGTGGTATTACATAGTTTTTTTGTACAACTAATACTAATTAACCTTATTTCTAATATTAATTGAAAATTTTGATCAAAAGTCAAACTTTCAGTCTATATCAGCTTGAAGTAGGCCTTATAAGAGCCGAACAAAGCCCAAACAGGGAGAAAACGAGGTTTTCAAGAGCCGGGAGTAGAATGACATAGTTTTTATGTAAAATTACTACTTATTAAACTTATTTCTATGTTTGACAAAAGTAAAACTTTCATCTCCGATTGGCCTGAAGTAGGCCTTATAAGAGCCAAATAGAGACCAAACGGGAGGAAAATATGGTTTTCAAGGGCCGTGAATAGTATTACATAGTTTCTATGTATAATTACTACTGATTAATCTTGTTTATGGTGTTAATTGGGAAATTGACCAAAAGTCAAACTTTGAGCCCCGATTGGCATGAACTAGGCCTTATAATAGCCGATTAAGGCCCACACATGGAGAAAATGAGGTTTTCAAGAGCCGA
Organism: Agave tequilana; assembly: GCA_038442645.1. Lineage (NCBI taxonomy): Eukaryota > Viridiplantae > Streptophyta > Magnoliopsida > Asparagales > Asparagaceae > Agave > Agave tequilana. The sequence continues at coordinate 34,666 of JAVJIF010028867.1, read as the reverse complement.
GATTAGTAATACATAGTTTTTATGTATAATTACTATAAATTAAAATAGTTTCTAGTCTTAATTGAGAAGTTTTACTAAAAGTCAAGTTTTCAGCCTCGACTGGCCTGAAGTAGGCCTTATTATAGCCGAATAGAGACCAAACGGGAGGAAAACATGATTTTCAAGGGCCGAGAATGGATTACGTAGTTCTATGTACAATTTCTATTGATTAAGCTTTTTTCTTGTGTTAAATGGGAAGGCTGACTAGAACTGAAACTTTTAGCTCCTATTGGCCCGAAAAGGGCCTTATAAGAGAGCCTAATAGCGTCCGAAAAGGGAGAAAATGAGGTTTTCAAGTGCTGAGAGTGGTATTACATAGTTTTAATGTACAATTAGTACTAATTAACCTTATTTCTAGTGTTAATTGGAAAGTTTGACCAAAAGTCAAACTTTCAGTCCATATCAGCCTAAACTAGGCCTTATAAGAGCCGAACAAAGCCCAAACAGGGAGAAAATGAGGTTTTCGAGAGCCGGGAGTAGAATGACATAGTTTTTATGTATAATTAATACTAATTCAACTTATTCTATGTTTGACCAAAAGTAAAACTTTCATCTCCGATTGGCCTGAACTAGGCCTTATAAGAGTCAAATAGAGACCAAACAGGAGGAAAACATGGTTTTCAAGGGCCGTCAATAGTTTTACATAGTTTCTATGTATAATTACTTCTAATTAATCTTATTTATGGTGTTTATTGAGAAGTTTGACCAAAAGTCAAACTTTGAGCCCCGATTGGCGTGAACTAGGCCTTATAATAACCGATTAAGGCCCAAACAGGGAGAAAATGAGGTTTTCAAGAGCTGATAGTAGTAATACATAGTTTTTATGTATAATTACTATAAATTAAACTATTTTCTAGCCTTAATAGAGAAGTTTTAATAAAAGTCAAGTTTTCCGTCCCGATTGGCCTGAAGTAGGCCTTATAAGAGCCAAATAGGGACCAAACAGGTGAAAAACATGATTTTCAGGAGCCGAGAATGGTATTACGTAGTTCTATGTACAATTTCTATTAATTAACCTTTTTTCTTGTGTTAATTGAGAAGTTTTATCAGAACTGAAACTTTTAGCCCTTATTGGCCTGAAAAGGGCCTGATAAGAGCCTAATAGGGTCTAAACGGGGAGTAAATACAGTTTTCAAAAGTCAGGAGTAGTAATATATAGTTTTTATGTATAATTACTACTGATTATACTAGTTTCTACTCTTAATTGAGAAGTTTTACCAAAAGTGAAACTTTCAGTCCCGATTGGTCTGAACAAGACCAAACATGGTTTTCAAGGGCCGTGATTAGTATTGCATAGTTTCTATGTATAATTACTATTAATTAATCTTGTTTATGGTGTTAATTGAGAAGTTTGACTAAAAGTCAAACTTTGAGCTCCGATTGGCGTGAATTAGGCCTTATAATGGCCGATTAAGGCCCAAACGGGGAGAAAATGAGGTTTTCAAGAGCCGAGAGTAGTAATACATAGTTTTTATTTATAATTACTACAAATTAAGCTAGATTCTAGTCTTAATTGAGAAGTTTTACTAAAAGTCAAGTTTTCAGCCCCGATTGGCCTGAAGTAGGCCTTATAAGGGCCGAATAGGGACCAAACGGGTGGAAAACATGATTTTCAGGGGCCTGAGAATGGTATTACGTAGTTCTATATACAATTTATATTGATTAACCATTTTTCTTGCGTTAATTGGGAAGTTTTAACAGAAAAGGGCCTTATAAGAGCCTAATAGGGTCCAAATAAGGAGAAAATACAGTTTTCAAAAGTCAGGAGTAGTAATATATAGTTTTTATGTATAATTATACTAATTATACTAGTTTCTAGTCTTAATTGAGAAGTTTTACCAAAGTGAAACTTTCAGTCCCGATTGCTCTGAACAAGACCTTATAATGGCCGATTAAGGCCCAAACAGAGAGAAAACGAGGTTTCAAGAGACGAGAGTAATAATACATAGTTTTCATGTATAATTACTACTAATTAAACTAGTTTCTAGTCTTAATTGAGAAGTTTTATCAAGAGTCAAATTTTCAGCCCGATTAGCCTGAACTAGACCTTATATGAGACGAATAGGGCCCAAACGGGAGAAAACATGGTTTTCAAGGGCTGAGGGTGATATTGTATAGTTTCTATATACAATTATTACTAATTAACCTAGTTTCTAATATTAAATTGGAAATTTTAAATAAAAGTCAAACTTTCGGCTCTTATGTTAATACTAGTCCTTATAAGAGCCTAATAACATCCAATCAGGGAGAAAATATAGTTTTCAAAAGCCTAAAGTAGTAATACATAGTTTTTAAGTATAATTGCTACTAATTAAACAAGTTTCTAGTCTTAATTGAGAAGTTTGACTTAAAAGTCAAACTTTCAGCCCGATTAGCCTGAACTGGGCTTCATAAGAGCCGAATAGGGACCGAACGGGAGGAAAATATGGTTTTCAAAGGCCCTGAATGGTGTTATATTATTTTTATGTACAATTACTAATAATTAGCCTTGTTTCTGGTGTTAATGAGAAAGTTTGACCAAAAGTCAAACTTTCAGTTCCGATTGGCCTAAACTAGGCATTATAATAGCCGATTAGGGCCCAAACAGGGAGAAAATGAGGTTTTCAAGAGTCATTAGCAGTAGCACATAGTTTTCTGTATAATTATTAATATTCAAACTAGTTTATAATCTTAATTGGAAAGTTTTACCAAAATTCAAACTTTCAGCCTCGATTGGCCTAAACTACACCTTATAAGAGTCGAATAGTGACTAAACGGGAGGAAAATATGGTTTTCAAGGGCCGTAAAAAGGTATTACATAGTGCTATGTACAATTACTACGGATAACTTATTTCTAGTGTTAATTGAGAAGTTTGACTAAAATTGAAACTTTCAGCTCCTATTGGCCTGAATTAGGCCTTATAAGAGCCTAATGGGTCCAATCAGAGAGAAAATACAGTTTTCAAAAGTTAGGAGTTATATAGTTTTATGTATAATTATTACTAAATAAACTTATTTCTACTATTAATTGGAAAGTTTGACTAAAAGTCAAACTTTCAGCCTTATAGGCCTGAACTAGGCCTTATAGAGCCGAATATGACACAAATAGGAAGAAAACATGATTTTCAAGAGCTTAGAGTGGTATTACATAGTTTTTATGTAAAATTACTACTAATTTATTTTATTTCTAGCGTTAATTGGGATTACTGACCTAAAGTCAAACTTGCATCTCCGATTGGCCTAGGCCGCCAAATAAGAGCCGAATAAGGTCCAAACAGCGAGAAATGAGGTTTTGAAGTGTCGGGAGTAGTATGACATAGTTTTTATGTGTAATTACTACTAATTAAACCTTTTTCTAGTCTTAATTGGGAAGTTTTATCAAAGTTAAACTTTCAGCCCCGATTGGCCTGAACAGGTCTTATGAGAGCCATATAGGGCCCAAACGGGGAGAAACCATGATTTTCAGGATTCGGGAGTAGTTCACATAGTTTCTATATATAAACTATAACTAATTAATTTGTTTCTATTCTTAATTTGTAAGTTTGATCAAAAGTGAAATTATTTTAAGTTTTACTATAACTATAACTAAGGCGGTATCCCATTAGGACCCTATACTACTAATTAAAATTGTTTTAAGTTTTAATTAGGAAGTTTAATTAAAAGTCGAACATTAAGCCCTTATTAGCCTTAACTAGGCCTTATTAGAGAGAATAGGGCCAAAGCAGGGAGGAAACGAGGTTTTTAAGAGCCGAGAGTAGTATTACAAAGATTTTGTATATAACTACTATAAAAGTTAAACTTTTTTTTATTCTTAATTTGTAAGTTTGATCAAAGTGAAACTTTCAGTCATGATTGGCCTTATAAGAATCGAAAAGGGACTAAACGGGAAGAAAAAATAGTTTTAAAGTGCCGTGAATGGTATTACATTGTTTTTATGTACAGTTACTACTAATTAACCTTGTTTCAGTGTTAATTGGAAAATTTGATCAAGAGTCAAATTTTCAGGCTCGATTGGCCAGAACTAGGTCTTATAAGAGCCGAATCGGGACCAAAAGGGAGGAAAACATAGTTTTCAAGGGCTGTAAATGGTATTACATAGTTTATATGTACAATTACGACTAATTAACCTTATTTCTAGTGTTATTGAGAAGTTTAACTAAAAGTCAAACTTTCAGCCCAGTTTGGTCTGGACTAGACCTTATAAAATAAGAGCAGAATAAGGTACAAATGGGGAAAAACGAGGTATTCAAGAGCCGAGAGTAGTAATACATAGTTTTTATGTATAATTACTACAAATTAAACTAGTTTCTAGAAGAAATTGAGAAGTTTACTAGAAGTCAAGTTTTCAGCCCTGATTGGCCTGAAGTGGGCCTTATAAGAGCCGAATAGGGACCAAACGGAAGGAAAACATGATTTTCAAGGGCCAAGAATGGTGTTACGTAGTTCTATGTATACTTTTAAGATTAAGATTTTTTCTTTTGTGTTAATGGGAAGTTTGACCAGAACTGAAACTTTTAGCCCCTATTGGCCCGAAAAGGACCTTATAAGAGAGCCTAATAGGGTCCGAAAATGGAGAAAATAAGGTTTCATCTGCTGAGAGTGATATTACATAGTTTTTATGTACAATTAGTACTAATTAACCTTATTTCTTGTGTTAATTGGAAAGTTTGACCTAAAGTCAAACTTTCAGCCCATATCAGCCTGAACTAGGCCTTATAAGAGCCGAACAAAGCCCAAACAGAGAGAAAAATGAGGTTTTCAAGAACGGGAGTAGAATGGCAAAGTTTTATGTATAATTAATACTAATTAAACTTATTCTGTGTTTGACCAAAAGTAAAACTTTCATCTCTGATTGGCCTGAAGTAGGCCTCATAAGAGCCAAATAGAGACCAAACGGGAGGAAAACATGGTTTTCAAGGGCCGTGATTAGTATTGCATAGTTTCTATGTATAATTACTATTAATTAATCTTATTTATGGTGTTAATTGAGAAGTTTGATTAAAAGTCAAACTTTGAGCTCCGATTGGCGTGAACTAGGCCTTATAATGGCCGATTAAGGCCCAAACGGGAGAGAAAATGAGATTTTCAAGAGCCGAGAGTAGTAATACATAGTTTTTTTTTATAATTACTACAAATTAAACTAGATTCTAGTCTTAATTGAGAAGTTTTCTAAAAGTCAAGTTTTCAGCCCCGATTGGCCTGAAGTAGCCTTATAAAAGCCGAATAGGGACCAAATGGGTGGAAAACATGATTTTCAGGGGCCGAGAATGGTATTATGTAGTTCAATATACAATTTCTATTAACCTTTTTTCTTGTGTTAATTGGGAAGTTTTAACAGAAAAGGGCCTTATAAGAGCCTAATAGGGTCCAAACAAGAAGAAAATACAGTTTTCAAAAGTTAGGAGTAGTAATATATAGTTTTTATGTATAATTACTACTAATTATACTAGTTTCTAGTCTTAATTGAGAAGTTTTACCAAAAGTGAAACTTTCAGTCCCGATTGCTCTGAACAAGACCTTATAATGGCCGATTAAGGCCCAAACAGAGTGAAAACGAGGTTTCAAGAGCCGAGAGTAATAATAAATAGTTTTCATGTATATTACTACTAATTAAACTAGTTTCTAGTCTTTAATTGAGAAATTTATCAAGAGTCAAATTTTCAGCCCCGATTAGCCTGAACTAGACCTTATATGAGACGAATAGGGCCCAAACGGGAGAAAACATGGTTTTCAAGGGCTGAGGGTGGTATTGTATAGTTTCTATATACAATTATTACTAATTAACCTAGTTTCTAATATTAAATTGGAAATTTTAAATAAAAGTCAAACTTTCGGCTCTTAGTTAATACTAGTCCTTATAAGAGCCTAATAACATCCAATCAGGGAGAAAATATAGTTTTCAAAAGCCGAAAGTAGTAATACATATTTTTTAGTATAATTGCTACTAATTAAACAAGTTTCTAGTCTTAATTGAGAAGTTGACTTAAAAGTCAAACTTTCAGCCCCTATTAGCCTGAACTGGGCCTCATAAGAGCCGAATAGGGACCGAACGGGAGGAAAATTGGTTTTCAAAGGCCCTGAATGGTGTTATATTATTTTTATGTACAATTACTAATAATTAGCCTTGTTTCTGGTGTTAATGAGAAAGTTTGACCAAAAGTCAAACTTTCAGTTCCGATTAGCCTAAACTAGGCATTATAATAGCCGATTAGGGCCCAAACAGAGAGAAAATGAGGTTTTCAAGAGTCATTAGAAGTAGCACATAGTTTTTCTGTATAATTATTACTATTCAAACTAGTTTATAATCTTAATTGAAAGTTTTACCAAAATTCAAACTTTCAGCCTCGATTGGCCTAAACTACACCTTATAAGAGTCGAATAGTGACTAAACGGGAGGAAAAATATGGTTTTCAAGGGCCGTAAAAAGGTATTACATAGTGCTATGTACAATTACTACGGATAACCTTATTTCTAGTGTTAATTGAGAAGTTTGACTAAAATTGAAACTTTCAGCTCCTATTGGCCTGAATTAGGCCTTATAAGAGCCTAATGGGTCCAATCAGAGAGAAAATATAGTTTTCAAAAGTTAGGAGTTATATTATATAGTTTTTATGTATAATTATTACTAAATAAACTTATTTCTACTATTAATTGGAAAGTTGACTAAAAGTCAAACTTTCAGCCCTTATAGGCCTGAACTAGGCCTTATAGAGCCGAATATGACACAAATAGGAAGAAAACATGATTTTCAAGAGCTTAGGGTGGTATTACATAGTTTTTATGTAAAATTACTACTAATTTATTTATTTCTAGCGTTAATTGGGATTACTGACCTAAAGTCAAACTTGCATCTCCGATTGGCCAGGGCCGCCCCAAATAAGAGCCGAATAAGGTCCAAACAGCGAGAAATGAGGTTTTGAAGTGTCGGGAATAGTATGACATAGTTTTTATGTGTAATTACTACTAATTAAACTTTTTTCTAGTCTTAATTGGGAAGTTTTATTAAAAGTTAAACTTTCAGCCCCGATTGGCCTGAACCAGGTCTTATGAGAGCCATATAGAGCCCAAACGGGGAGAAACCATGATTTTCAGGATTCGGGAGTAGTTCAATAGTTCTATATATATAAACTATAACTAATTAATTGTTTCTATTCTTAATTTGTAAGTTTGATCAAAAGTGAAATTATTTTAAGTTTTACTATAACTATAACTAAGGCGGAATCCCATTAAGACCCTATACTACTAATTAAAATTGTTTTAAGTTTTAATTAGGAAGTTTGATTAAAAGTCGAACATTAAGCCCTTATTGGCCTTAACTAGGCCTTATAGAGCTGAATAGGGCCAAAACAGGGAGAAAACGAGGTTTTTAAGAGCCGAGAGTAGTATTACAAAGTTTTTGTATATAACTACTATAAGTTAAACTTTTTTTATTCTTAATTTGTAAGTTTGATCAAAAGTGAAACTTTCAGCCATGATTGGCCTTATAAGAATCGAAAAGGGACTAAACGGGAAGAAAACATAGTTTTAAAGGGCCGTGAATGGTATTACATAGTTTTTATGTATAGTTACTACTAATTACCTTGTTTCAGTTTTAATTGAGAAATTTGATCAAGAGTCAAATTTTCAGGCTCGATTGGCCAGAACTAGGTCTTATAAGAGCCGAATCGGGACCAAAAGGGAGGAAAACATAGTTTTCAAGGGCTGTAAATGGTATTACATAGTTTATATGTACAATTACGACTAATTAACCTTATTTCTAGTGTTATTGAGAAGTTTAACTAAAAGTCAAACTTTCAGCCCAGTTTGGTCTGGACTAGACCTTATAACATAAGAGCAGAATAAGGTACAAACGGGAAAAACAAGGTTTCCAAGAGCAATGAGAAGTAATACATAATTTTATGTATAGTTACCACTAATTAAACATGTTTCTCATCTTAATTGGGAAGTTTTACCAAAAGTCAAACTTTCAGCTCAGATTGGTCTGAACTAAGCTTTATAAGAGCCGAATAGGGACCAAACGGGAGGAAAACATGGTCTTCTAGGGCCATGAAAGGTATTACGTAGTTTCTATGTATAATTACTATTCTAGGGCCATGAAAGGTATTACGTAGTTTCTATGTTTATAGTTTTAGTTGAGAAGTTTGACCAAAAGTCAAACTTTCAGCCCCGATTGGCGTGAACTAAGCCTTATAATAGCTAATTAGAGCCCAAAAGGGGAGAAAACATGGTTTTCAAGAGCTGGGAGTAGTAATACATAATTTTTATGTATAATTACTATAAATTAAACTATTTCTAATCTTAATTGAAAAGTTTTACTCAAAGTCAAGTTTTCAGCCTCGAGTGGCCTGAAGTAGGCCTTATAAGAGCCGAATGGGGACAAATGGGAGGAAAACATGATTTTCAAGGACCGAGAATGGTATTACGTAGTTCTATGTACAATTTCTATTGATTAAGCTTTTTTCTAGTGTTAATTAGGAAGTTTGACCAGAACTGAAACTTTTAGCCCCAATTGGCCCGAAAAGTGATTTATAAGAGCCAAATAGGGTCCGAAACGGGAGAAAATAAGGTTTTCATGTGCTGAGTGGTATTACATAGTTTATATGTATAATAGTACTAATTAACCTTATTTCTAGTGTTAATTGAAAAGTTTGACCAAAATTCTAACTTTTCAGCCCATATCAGCCTGAACTAGGCCTTATAAGAGCCAAACAAAGCCCAAACAAGGAAAAAACGAGGTTTTCAAGAGCCGGGAGTAGAAATACATAGTTTTATGTATAATTAATACTAATTAAACTTATTTCTATGTTTGACCAAAAGTAAAACTTTCATCTCCGATTGGCCTGAAGTAGGCCTTATAAGAGCCAAATAGAGACCAAACGGGAGGAAAATATGATTTTAAGGGCCGTGAATAGTATTCATAGTTTCTATGTATAATTACTAATAATTCTTGTTATGGTGTTAATTGGGAAATTTGATCAAAAGTCAGACTTTAAGCCCCGATTGGCATGAACGGGGAGAAAATGAGGTATTCAAGAGCCGAGAGTAGTAATACATAGTTTTTATGTATAATTACTACAAATTAAACTAGTTTCTAGAAGAAATTGAGAAGTTTTACTAGAAATCAAGTTTTCAGCCCTGATTGGCCTGAAGTGGGCCTATAAGAGCCGAATAGGGACCAAACGGGAGGAAAACATGATTTTCAAGGGCCAAGAATGGTGTTACGTAGTTCTATGTATACTTTTCTATAGATTAAGATTTTTCTTGTGTTAATTGGGAAGTTTGACCAGATTTGAAACTTTTAGCCCCTCGAAAAGGACCTTATAAGAGAGCCTAATAGGGTCCGAAAAGGGAGAAAATAAGGTTTTCATGTGCTGAGAGTGATATTACATAGTTTTTATGTACAATTAGTACTAATTAACCTTATTTCTTGTGTTAATTGGAAAGTTTGACCTAAAGTCAAACTTTCAGCCCATATCAGCCTGAATTAGGCCTTATAAGAGCCGAAAAAAAGCCCAAACAAGAAGAAAATGAGGTTTTCAAGAGCCGGGAGTAGAATGGCAAAGTTTTTATGTATAATTAATACTAATTAAACTTATTCTGTGTTTGACCAAAAGTAAAACTTTCATCTCCGATTGGCCTGAAGTAGGCCTCATAAGAGCCAAATAGAGACCAAACGGGAGGAAAAACATGGATTTCAAGGGCCGTGATTAGTATTGCATAGTTTCTATGTATAATTACTATTAATTAATCTTGTTTATGGTGTTAATTAAGAAGTTTGACTAAAAGTCAAACTTTGAGCTCCGATTGGCGTGAACTAGCCTTATAATGGCCGATTAAGGCCCAAACGGGGAGAAAATGAGGTTTTCAAGAGCCGAGAGTAGTAATACATAGTTTTTATTTATAATTACTACAAATTAAACTAGACTCTTAATTGAGAAGTTTTACTAAAAGTCAAGTTTTCAGCCCCGATTGGCCTGAAGTAGGCCTTATAAGAGCCGAATAGGGACCAAACGGGTAGAAAACATGATTTTCAGGGGCCGAGAATGGTATTACGTAGTTCTATATACAATTTCTATTGATTAACCTTTTTCTTATGTTAATTGGGAAGTTTTAACAGAAAAGGGCCTTATAAGAGCCTAATAGGGTCCAAACAAGGGGAAAATACAGTTTTCAAAATTCAGGAGTAGTAATATATAGTTTTTATGTATAATTACTACTAATTATACTAGTTTCTAGTCTTAATTGAGAAGTTTTACCAAAAGTGAAACTTTCAGTCCCGATTGCTCTGAACAAGACCTTATAATGGCCGATTAAGGCCCAAACAGAGAGAAAACGAGGTTTCAAGAGCCGAGAGTAATAATACATAGTTTTCATGTATAATTACTACTAATTAAACTAGTTTCTAGTCTTAATTGAGAAGTTTTATCAAGAGTCAAATTTCAGCCTCGATTAGCCTGAACTAGACCTTATATGAGACGAATAGGGCCCAAACGGGAGAAAACATGGTTTTCAAGGGCTGAGGGTGGTATTGTATAGTTTCTATATACAATTATTACTAATTAACCTAGTTTCTAATATTAAATTGGAAATTTTAAATAAAAGTCAAACTTTCGGCTCTTATGTTAATACTAGTCCATATAAGAGCCTAATAACATCCAATCAGGGAGAAAATATAGTTTTCAAAAGCCGAAAGTAGTAATACATAGTTTTTAAGTATAATTCTACTAATTAAACAAGTTTCTAATCTTAATTGAGAAGTTTGACTTAAAAGTCAAACTTTCAGCCCCGATTAGCCTGAATTGGGCCTCATAAGAGCCGAATAGGGACCGAACGGGAGGAAAATATGTTTTTCAAAGGCCCTGAATGGTGTCATATTATTTTTATGTACAATTACTAATAATTAGCCTTGTTTCTGGTGTTAATGAGAAAGTTTGACCAAAAGTCAAACTTTCAGTTCCGATTGGCCTAAACTAGGCATTATAATAGCCGATTAGGGCCCAAATAAGGAGAAAATGAGGTTTTCAAGAGTCATTAGCAGTAGCACATCGTTTTTCTGTATATTATTACTATTCAAACTAGTTATAATCTTAATTGGAAAGTTTTACCAAAATTCAAACTTTCAGCCTCGATTGGCCTAAACTACACCTTATAAGGGTCGAATAGTGACTAAACGGGAGGAAAATATGGTTTTCAAGGGCCGTAAAAAGGTATTACATAGTGCTATGTACAATTACTACGGATAACCTTATTTCTAGTGTTAATTCAGAAGTTTGACTAAAATTGAAACTTTCAGCTCCTATTGGCCTGAATTAGGCCTTATAAGAGCCTAATGGGTCCAATCGGAGAGAAAATACAGTTTTCAAAAGTTAGGAGTTATATCATATAGTTTTATGTATAATTATTACTAAATAAACTTATTTCTACTATTAATTGGAAAGTTTGACTAAAAGTCAAACTTTCAGCCCTTATAGGCATGAACTAGGCCTTATAGAGCCGAATATGACACAAATTGGAAGAAAACATGATTTTCAAGAGCTTAGAGTGGTATTACATAGTTTTTATGTAAAATTACTACTAATTTATTTTATTTCTAGCGTTAATTGGATTGCTGACCTAAAGTCAAACTTGCATCTCCGATTGGCCTAGGCCGCCAAATAAGAGCCGAATAAGGTCCAAACAGCGAGAAATGAGGTTTTGAAGTGTCGGGAGTAGTATGACATAGTTTTTATGTGTAATTACTACTAATTAAACCTTTTTCTAGTCTTAATTGGGAAGTTTTATCAAAAGTTAAACTTTCAGCCCCAATTGGCCTGAACCAGGTCTTATGAGAGCTATATAGGGCCCAAACGGGGAGAAACCATGATTTTCAGGATTCGGGAGTAGTTCACATAGTTTCTATATATAAACTATAACTAATTAATTTGTTTCTATCTTAATTTGTAAGTTTGATCAAAAGTGAAATTATTTTAAGTTTTACTATAACTATAACTAAGGCGGAATCCCATTAAGGACCCTATACTACTAATTAAAATTGTTTTAAGTTTTAATTAAGAAGTTTGATTAAAAGTCGAACATTAAGCCCTTATTGGCCTTAACTAGGCCTTATTAGAGCTGAATAGGGCCAAAACAGGGAGAAAACGAGGTTTTTAAGAGCCGAGAGTAGTATTACAAAGTTTTTGTATATAATACTATAAGTTAAACTTTTTTTATTCTTAATTTGTAAGTTTGATCAAAAGTGAAACTTTCAGCCATGATTGGCCTTATAAGAATCGAAAAGGGACTAAACGGGAAGAAAACATAGTTTTAAAGGGCCGTGAATGGTATTACATAGTTTTTATGTACAGTTACTACTAATTAACCTTGTTTCAGTGTTAATTGGGAAATTTGATCAAGAGTCAAATTTCAGGCTCGATTGGCCAGAACTAGGTCTTATAAGAGCCGAATCGGGACCAAAAGGGAGGAAAACATAGTTTTCAAGGGCTGTAAAAGGTATTACATAGTTTATATGTACAATTACGACTAATTAACCTTATTTCTAGTATTATTGAGAAGTTTAACTAAAAGTCAAACTTTCAGCCCAGTTTGGTCTGGACTAGACCTTATAACATAAGAGCAGAATAAGGTACAAACGGGAAAAACAAGGTTTCCAAGAGCAATGAGAAGTAATGCATAATTTTATGTATAGTTACCACTAATTAAACATGTTTCTCATCTTAATTGGGAAGTTTTACCAAAAGTCAAACTTTCAGCTCAGATTGGTCTGAACTAAGCTTTATAAGAGCCGAATAGGGACCAAACGGGAGGAAAACATGGTCTTCTAGGGCCATGAAAGGTATTACGTAGTTTCTATGTATAATTACTACTAATTAACTTTGTTTCAAGCATTAATTGGAAAGCTTGACCCTTGGTCAAACTTTCAGCCCCGATTGGCCTGAATTAGGCCTTATAAGAGCCGATAAGGGCCCAAACGGGGAGAAAAATGAGGTTTTCAAGAGCCGAGAGTAGTATAACATAGTTTTTATGTATAATTACTACTAATTATACTTGTTTTTGGTATTAATTATAAAGTTTGACAAAAGTCAAACATTCAGTTCTTATTAGCCTAAACTAGGCCTCAATAGAGACGAATAGGACCCAAATGGGAGAAAACAAAGTTTTCAAGTGCTTAGAGTGGTATTACATAGTTTTTATATACAAATAATACTATTAACCTTATTTCTAGTGTTAATTGGAAAGTTTGACTGATAATCAAACTTTCAGCCCTTATTAGTCTGAATTAGGCCTTATAAGAGCCGAATAAAGCACAAACAGGGAGAAAACGAGGTTTTCAAGAGATGGGAGTAGAATAATATAGTTTATGTGTATAATTACTACTAATTAAACTTATTTCCAAGTTTGACCAAAAGTCAAACTTTCATCCCCGATTAGCCTGAACTAGGCCTTATAGAGCCTAATAGGGACCAAACGGGAGAAAAACATGGTTTTCAAGGGCCGTGAATAGTATAACATAGTTTCTATGTACAATTACAACTAATTAACCTTGTTTATAGTGTTAACTGAGAAGTTTGATCAAAAGTTAAACTTTCAGCCCCGATTGGCGTGAACTAAGCCTTATAATAGCTGATTAGAGCCCTAAAGGGGAGAAAACGAGGTTTTCAAGACCTAAGAGTAGTAATACATAATTTTTATGTATAATTACTATAAATTAAACTATTTCTAGTCTTAATTGAGAAGTTTTACTAAAAGTCAAGTTTTCAGCCCCGATTGGCCTGAAGTAGTCCTTATAAGAGCCGAATAGGGACAAAACGGGAGGAAAACATGATTTTCAAGGGCTGAGAATGGTATTACGTAGTTCTATATACAATTTCTATTGATTAAGCTTTTTTCTAGAGTTAATTGGGAAGTTTGACCAGAACTGAAACTTTTAGCCTCTATTGGCCCGAAAAGGGCCTTATAAGAACCTAATAGGGTTCGAAACGGGAGAAAATAAGGTTTTCATGTGCTGAGAGTGATATTACATAGTTTTTATGTACAATTAGTACTAATTAACCTTATTTCTAGCGTTAATTGGAAAGTTTGACCAAAAGTCAAACTTTCAGCCCATATCAGCCTGAACTAGGCCTTATAAGAGCCGAACAAAGCCCAAATAGGGAGAAAACGAGGTTTTCAAGAGCCGGGAGTAGAATGACATAGTTTTTATGTATAATTACTACTAATTAAACTTATTTCTATGTTTGACCAAAAGTAAAACTTTCATCTCCGATTGGCCTGAACTAGGCCTTATAAGTGCCAAATAGAGACCAAACGGGAGGAAAAAATGGTTTTCAAGGGCCGTGAACAGTATTACATAGTTTCCATGTATAATTACTACTAATTAATCTTATTTATGTGTTAATTGGGAAGTTTGATCAAAAGTCAAACTTTGAGCCCCGATTGGCATGAACTAGGCCTTATAATAGCCGATTAAAGCCCAAACAGGGAGAAAACGAGGTTTTCAAGAGTCGAGAGTTACTACATAGTTTTTATATATAATTTCTACAAATTAAACTAGTTTCAAGCCTTAATTGAGAAGTTTTACTAAAAGTCAAGTTTTCAGCTACGATTGCCCTGAAGTAGGCCTTATAAGAGCCGAATTAGGGACCAAACGGGAGGAAAACATGATTTTCAAGGGTCGAGAATGGTATTATATAGTTCTATATATAATTTCTATTGATTAACTTTTTTTCTTGTGTTAATTGGGAAGTTTGACCAGACTGAAACTTTTAGCCCCTATTGGCCCGAAAAGGGCCGTATAAGAGCCTAATAGGGTCCAAACGGGGAGAAAATACAGTTTTCAAAAGTCTGGAATAGTAATATATAGTTTTTTTGTATAATTATTACTAATTATACTAGTTTCTAGTCTTAATTAAGAAGTTTTTCCAAAAGTGAAACTTTCAGTCCCGATTGGTCTGAACAGACCTTATAATGGCCGATTAAAGCCCAAACGGAGAGAAAACGAGGTTTCAAGAGCCGAGAGTAATAATACATAGTTTTCATATATAATTACTACTAATTAAACTAGTTTCTAGTCTTAATTGAGAAGTTTTACCAAGAGTCAAACTTTCCGCCCCGATTAGCCTGAACTAGACCTTATATGAGCCGAATAAGGCCCAAACGGGAGAAAACATGGTTTTCAAGGGCTGAGAGTGGTATTGTATAGTTTCTATATACAATTATTACTAATTAACCTTCTTTCTAATATTAAATTGGAAAATTTGAATAAAAGTCAAACTTTCAGCCCTGATTAACCTGAACTAGTCCTTATAAGAGCCTAATAACGTCCAATCGGGGAGAAAATATAGTTTTCAAAAGCCGAAAGTAGTAATACATAGTTTTTATGTATAATTACTACTAATTAAACAAGTTTCTAGTCTTAATTGAGAAGTTTGACTTAAATGTCAAACTTTCCGCCTTGATTGGCTTAACTAGGCCTCATAAGAGCCGAATAGGGACCAAACGGGAGGAAAACATGGTTTTCAAAGGTCCTGAATGGTTTTACATTATTTTTATGTACAAATTACTAATAATTAGCCTTGTTTCTAGTGTTAATGAGAAAGTTTGAACAAAAGTCAAACTTTCAGTCCTGATTGGTCTAAATTAGGCATTATAATAGCCGATTAGGGGCCAAACAGGGAGAAAATGAGGTTTTCAAGAGTCATTAGCAGTACCACATAGTTTTTCTGTATAATTATTACTATTCAAACTAGTTTATATTCTTAATTGGAAAGTTTTACCAAAAATCAAACTTTCAGCCTCGATTAGCCTAAACTACACCTTATAAGAGTAAAATAGTGATTAAACGGGAGGAAAATATAGTTTTCAAGGGCTGTAAAAGGTATTACATAGTGCTATGTACAATTACTACTGAATAACCTTATTTCTAGTGTTAATTGAGAAGTTTGACTAAAATTGAAACTTTCAGCTCCTATTGGCCTGAATTAGGCCTTATAAGAGCCTAATGGGTCCAATCAGAGAGAAAATACAGTTTTCAAAAGTCAGGAGTTGTATTATATAGTTTTTATGTATAATTATTACTAAATAAACTTATTCTAGTCTTAATTGGCAAGTTTGACCAAAAGTCAAACTTTCAGCCCTTATTGGCCTGAGCTTATAGATCAGAATATGGCCCAAACCGGAAGAAAATATGATTTTCAAGAGCTTATAGTGGTATTACATAGTTTCTATGTATAATTACTAATAATTTATTTTATTTCTAGCGTTAATTGGGATTACTGACCTAAAGTCAAACTTGCATCTCCGATTGGCCTGGGCCGCCATATAAGAGCCGAACAAGGCCCAAACAGGGAGAAATGAGGTTTTCAATAGTCGGAAGTAGTATTACATAGTTTTTATGTGTAATTACTATAGATTAAACTTATTTCTAGTCTTAATTGGGAAGTTTTACCAAAAGTTAAACTTTCAGCCCCGATTGGCCTGAACCAAGTCATATAAGAGCCATATAGGGCCCAAACGGGGAGAAACCATGGTTTGCAAGATTTGGGAGTAGTTCACATAGTTTCTATGTATAAACTGTAACTAATTAATTTGTTTTTATTCTTTATTTGTAAGTTTGATTAAAATTCAAAGTTTCAGCCCTGATTAGCCAGAACTAGGCCTTATAAGAGCCAAATAGGGGCCAAACTAGAGGAAAACATGATTTTCAAGAGCTAAGAGTGATATTACTTAGTTTCCATGTACAATTACTGTGAATTAATCTTGTTTCTAGTGTTAATTGGGAAGTTTGACCAAAAATGAAACTTTAAGCTCTTGATAACCTAAACTAGGCCTTATAAAAGCCGAATAGGACCCAAACGGGTGAAAAAGTTGTTTCCCATTAGGGCCCTATGCTACTAATTAAAATTGTTTTAAGTTTTAATTAGGTAGTTTGGCCAAAAGTCGAACATTAAGCCCTTATTGGCCTGAACTAGGCCTTATTAGAGCTGAATAGGGCCAAAACAGGGAGAAAACGAGTTTTTTAAGAGCCGAGGTAGTATTACAAAGTTTTTATATATAACCACTATAAATTAAACTTTTTTTATTCTTAATTTGTAAGTTTGATCAAATGTGAAACTTTCAGCCCTGATTGGCCTTATAAGAATCGAAAAGAGACTAAACGGGAAGAAAACATGGTTTTCAAAGGCCGTGAATAGTATTACATAGTTTTTATGTACAATTACTACTAACTAATTAACCTTGTTTTCAGTGTTAATTGGAAAGTATGATCAAGAGTCAAACTTTCAGCCCCGATTGGTAGGTCTGATAAGAGCCAAATAAGGACCAAAAGGGAGGAAAACATAGTTTTCAAGGGCTATGAACGGTATTACATAGTTCATATGTACAATTACGACTAATTAATCTTATTTCTAGTGTTGTTGAGAAGCTTGACTCAAAGTTAAACTTTCAGCACTATTTAGTCTCGACTAGACCTTATAATATAAGAGTCGAATAAGGTACAAATGGGGAAAATAGGGTTACCAAGAGCAAGGAGAAGTAATACATAATTTTACGTATAATTACTACTAAATAAACTTGTTTCTCGTCTTAATTGGGAAGTTTTACCAAAAGTCAAACTTTCAGCCCCGATTGGTCTGAACTAGGCTTTATAAGAGCCGAATAGGGACCAAAAAGGAGAAAAACATGGTTTCTAGGGCCATGAATGGTATTACATAGTTTCTATGTACAATTACTACTAATTAATTTTGTTTCTAGTGTTAATTGAAAAGTTTGATCAAGAGTTAAACTTTCAGCCCCGATTGGCCTGGTAAGCCTTATAAGAGCCGATTGAGGCCCAAACGGGGAGAAAACGAGATTTTCAAGAACCGAGAGTAGTATGACATAGTTTTTATATATAATTACCACTAATTAAACTTGTTTGCAGTCTTAATTATAAAGTTTGGCTAAAAGTCAAACCTTTAGTCTTATTAGCCTGAATTAGGCCTTATTAGAGCCGAATAGGACCAAAATAGGAGAAAATAAGGTTTTCAAGTGCTGAGAGTGGTATTACATAGTTTTTATGTACAATTAGTGCTAATAACCTTATTTCTAGTTTTAATAGAAAGTTTGACCAATAGTCAAACTTTCAGCCCTTATTAGTCTGAACTAGATCTTATAAGAGCCGAATAAAGCACAAACAGGGAGAAAACGAGGTTTTCAAGAGCTGGGAGTAGAATAACATAGTTTTTATGTTTAATTTTTACTAATTAAACTTATTTCTAAGTTAGTCCAAATGTCAAACTTTCATCCCCGATTAGCCTGAACTAGGCCTTATAGAGCCGAATAGGGACCAAACGGGAGAAAAACATGGTTTTCAAGGGCCGTGAATAGTATTACATAGTTTCTAAATACAATTACTACTAATTAACCTTGTTTATAGTGTTAATTGAGAAGTTTGACCAAAAGTCAAACTTTCAGCCCTGATTGGCGTAAACTAAGCCAAAAGAGCTGAGAGTAGTAATACATATTTTTTATGTATAATTACTACAAATTAAACTATTTTCTAGTCTTAATTGAGAAGTTTTACTAAAAGTCAAGTTTTCAGCCCTGATTAGCCTGAAGTAGGCCTTATAAGAGCCGAATAGGGACCAAACAGGAGGAAAACATGATTTTCGAGGGCCGAGAATGGTATTACATAGTTCTATGTACAATTTCTATTGATTAAACTTTTTTCTAGTGTTAATTGGGAAGTTTGACCGGAACTGAAACTTTTAGCCCCTATTGGCGCGAAAAGGGCCTTATAAGAGCCTAATAGGGTCCGAAACGGGAGAAAATTAGGTTTTCATATGCTGAGAGTGGTATTACATAGTTTTTATGTACAACTAATACTAATTAACCTTATTTCTAGTATTAATTGAAAATTTTGATCAAAAGTCAAACTTTCAGTCCATATCAGCTTGAAGTAGGCCTTATAAGAGCCGAACAAAGCCCAAACAGGGAGAAAACGAGGTTTTCAAGAGCCGGGAGTAGAATGACATAGTTTTTATGTAAAATTACTACTTATTAAACTTATTTCTATGTTTGACCAAAAGTAAAACTTTCATCTCCGATTGGCCTGAAGTAGGCCTTATAAGAGCCAAATGAGACCAAACGGGAGGAAAATATGGTTTTCAAGGGCCGTGAATAGTATTACATAGTTTCTATGTATAATTACTACTGATTAATCTTGTTTATGGTGTTAATTGGGAAATTTGACCAAAAGTCAAACTTTGAGCCCCGATTGGCATGAACTAGGCCTTATAATAGCCGATTAAGGCCCACACATGGAGAAAATGAGGTTTTCAAGAGCCGAGATTAGTAATACATAGTTTTATGTATAATTACTATAAATTAAAATAGTTTCTAGTCTTAATTGAGAAGTTTTATAAAAGTCAAGTTTTCAGCCTCGACTGGCCTGAAGTAGGCCTTATTAGAGCCGAATAGAGACCAAACGGGAGGAAAACATGATTTTCAAGGGCCGAGAATGGATTACGTAGTTCTATGTACAATTTCTATTGATTAAGCTTTTTTCTTGTGTTAAATGGGAAGGCTGACTAGAACTGAAACTTTTAGCTCCTATTGGCCCGAAAAGGGCCTTATAAGAGAGCCTAATAGGGTCCGAAAAGGGAGAAAATGAGGTTTTCATGTGCTGAGAGTGGTATTACATAGTTTTAATGTACAATTAGTACTAATTAACCTTATTTCTAGTGTTAATTGGAAAGTTTGACCAAAAGTCAAACTTTCAGTCCATATCAGCCTAAACTAGGCCTTATAAGAGCCGAACAAAGCCCAAACAGGGAGAAAATGAGGTTTTCGAGAGCCGGGAGTAGAATGACATAGTTTTTATGTATAATTAATACTAATTCAACTTATTTCTATGTTTGACCAAAAGTAAAACTTTCATCTCCGATTGGCCTGAACTAGGCCTTATAAGAGTCAAATAGAGACCAAACAGGAGGAAAACATGGTTTTCAAGGGCCGTCAATAGTTTTACATAGTTTCTATGTATAATTACTTCTAATTAATCTTATTTATGGTGTTATTGAGAAGTTTGACCAAAAGTCAAACTTTGAGCCCCGATTGGCGTGAACTAGGCCTTATAATAACCGATTAAGGCCCAAACAGGGAGAAAATGAGGTTTTCAAGAGCTGATAGTAGTAATACATAGTTTTTATGTATAATTACTATAAATTAAACTATTTTCTAGCCTTAATAGAGAAGTTTTAATAAAAGTCAAGTTTTCCGTCCCGATTGGCCTGAAGTAGGCCTTATAAGAGCCAATAGGGACCAAACAGGTGAAAAACATGATTTTCAGGAGCCGAGAATGGTATTACGTAGTTCTATGTACAATTTCTATTAATTAACCTTTTTCTTGTGTTAATTGAGAAGTTTTATCAGAACTGAAACTTTTAGCCCTTATTGGCCTGAAAAGGGCCTGATAAGAGCCTAATAGGGTCTAAACGGGGAGTAAATACAGTTTTCAAAAGTCAGGAGTAGTAATATATAATTTTATGTATAATTACTACTGATTATACTAGTTTCTACTCTTAATTGAGAAGTTTTACCAAAAGTGAAACTTTCAGTCCCGATTGGTCTGAACAAGACAAACATGGTTTTCAAGGGCCGTGATTAGTATTGCATAGTTTTTATGTATAATTACTATTAATTAATCTTGTTTATGGTGTTAATTGAGAAGTTTGACTAAAAGTCAAACTTTGAGCTCCGATTGGCGTGAATTAGGCCTTATAATGGCCGATTAAGGCCCAAACGGGGAGAAAATGAGGTTTTCAAGAGCCGAGAATAGTAATACATAGTTTTTATTTATAATTACTACAAATTAAACTAGATTCTAGTCTTAATTGAGAAGTTTTACTAAAAGTCAAGTTTTCAGCCCCGATTGGCCTGAAGTAGGCCTTATAAGGGCCGAATAGGGACCAAACGGGTGGAAAACATGATTTTCAGGGGCCAAGAATGGTATTACGTAGTTCTATATACAATTTATATTGATTAACCTTTTTTCTTGTGTTAATTGGGAAGTTTTAACAGAAAAGGGCCTTATAAGAGCCTAATAGGGTCCAAACAAGGAGAAAATACAGTTTTCAAAAGTCAGGAGTAGTAATATATAGTTTTTATGTATAATTACTACTAATTATACTAGTTTCTAGTCTTAATTGAGAAGTTTTACCAAAAGTGAAACTTTCAGTCCCGATTGCTCTGAACAAGACCTTATAATGGCCGATTAAGGCCCAAACAGAGAGAAAACGAGGTTTCAAGAGCCGAGAGTAATAATACATAGTTTTCATGTATAATTACTACTAATTAAACTAGTTTCTAGTCTTAATTGAGAAGTTTTATCAAGAGTCAAATTTTCAGCCCCGATTAGCCTGAACTAGACCTTATATGAGACGAATAGGGCCCAAACGGGAGAAAACATGGTTTTCAAGGGCTGAGGGTGATATTGTATAGTTTCTATATACAATTATTACTAATTAACCTAGTTTCTAATATTAAATTGGAAATTTTAAATAAAAGTCAAACTTTCGGCTCTTATGTTAATACTAGTCCTTATAAGAGCCTAATAACATCCAATCAGGGAGAAAATATAGTTTTCAAAAGCCTAAAGTAGTAATACATAGTTTTTAAGTATAATTGCTACTAATTAAACAAGTTTCTAGTCTTAATTGAGAAGTTTGACTTAAAAGTCAAACTTTCAGCCCCGATTATCCTGAACTGGGCCTCATAAGAGCCGAATAGGGACCGAACGGGAGGAAAATATGGTTTTCAAAGGCCCTGAATGGTGTTATATTATTTTTATGTACAATTACTAATAATTAGCCTTGTTTCTGGTGTTAATGAGAAAGTTTGACCAAAAGTCAAACTTTCAGTTCCGATTGGCCTAAACTAGGCATTATAATAGCCGATTAGGGCCCAAACAGGGAGAAAATGAGGTTTTCAAGAGTCATTAGCAGTAGCACATAGTTTTTCTGTATAATTATTACTATTCAAACTAGTTTATAATCTTAATTGGAAAGTTTTACCAAAATTCAAACTTTCAGCCTCGATTGGCCTAAACTACACCTTATAAGAGTCGAATAGTGACTAAACGGGAGGAAAATATGGTTTTCAAGGGCCGTAAAAAGGTATTACATAGTGCTATGTACAATTACTACGGATAACCTTATTTCTAGTGTTAATTGAGAAGTTTGACTAAAATTGAAACTTTCAGCTCCTATTGGCCTGAATTAGGCCTTATAAGAGCCTAATGGGTCCAATCAGAGAGAAAATACAGTTTTCAAAAGTTAGGAGTTATATAGTTTTTATGTATAATTATTACTAAATAAACTTATTTCTACTATTAATTGGAAAGTTTGACTAAAAGTCAAACTTTCAGCCCTTATAGGCCTGAACTAGGCCTTATAGAGCCGAATATGACACAAATAGGAAGAAAACATGATTTTCAAGAGCTTAGAGTGGTATTACATAGTTTTTATGTAAAATTACTACTAATTTATTTTATTTCTAGCGTTAATTGGGATTACTGACCTAAAGTCAAGCTTGCATCTCCGATTGGCCTAGGCCGCCAAATAAGAGCCGAATAAGGTCCAAACAGCGAGAAATGAGGTTTTGAAGTGTCGGGAGTAGTATGACATAGTTTTTATGTGTAATTACTACTAATTAAACCTTTTTCTAGTCTTAATTGGGAAGTTTTATCAAAAGTTAAACTTTCAGCCCCGATTGGCCTGAACCAGGTCTTATGAGAGCCATATAGGGCCCAAACGGGGAGAAACCATGATTTTCAGGATTCGGGAGTAGTTCACATAGTTTCTATATATAAACTATAACTAATTAATTTGTTTCTATTCTTAATTTGTAAGTTTGATCAAAAGTGAAATTATTTTAAGTTTTACTATAACTATAACTAAGGCGGTATCCCATTAGGACCCTATACTACTAATTAAAATTGTTTTAAGTTTTAATTAGGAAGTTTAATTAAAAGTCGAACATTAAGCCCTTATTAGCCTTAACTAGGCCTTATTAGAGCTGAATAGGGCCAAAACAGGGAGAAAACGAGGTTTTAAGAGCCGAGAGTAGTATTAAAAGATTTTGTATATAACTACTATAAAAGTTAAAACTTTTTTTATTCTTAATTTGTAAGTTTGATCAAAGTGAAACTTTCAGCCATGATTGCCTTATAAGAATCGAAAAGGGACTAAACGGGAAGAAAACATAGTTTTAAAGTGCCGTGAATGGTATTACATTGTTTTTATGTACAGTTACTACTAATTAACCTTGTTTCAGTGTTAATTGGGAAATTTGATCAAGAGTCAAATTTTCAGGCTCGATTGGCCAGAACTAGGTCTTATAAGAGCCGAATCGGGACCAAAAGGGAGGAAAACATAGTTTTCAAGGGCTGTAAATGGTATTACATAGTTTATATGTACAATTACGACTAATTAACCTTATTTCTAGTGTTATTGAGAAGTTTAACTAAAAGTCAAACTTTCAGCCCAGTTTGGTCTGGACTAGACCTTATAAAATAAGAGCAGAATAAGGTACAAATGGGAAAAATAAGGTATCCAAGAGCAATGAGAAGTAATACATAATTTATATGTATAATTACTATAAATTAAACTATTTTTAGTCTTAATTGAGAAGTTTTACTAAAAGTCAAGTTTTCAGCCCCGTGTGGCCTGAAGTAGGCCTTATAAGAGCCGAATAGGGACCAAACGGGAGGAAAACATGATTTTCAAGGGCCGAGAATGATATTACGTAGTTCTATATACAATTTCTATTGATTAAGCTTTTTCTAGTGTTAATTGGGAAGTTTAACCAGAACTGAAACTTTTAGCCCCTATTGGTCCGAAAAGGGCCTTATAAGAGCCTAATAGGGTCCGAAACGGGAGAAAATAAGGTTTTCATGTGCTGAGAGTGGTGTTACATAGTTTTTATGTACAATTAGTACTAATTAACCTTATTTCTAGTGTTAATTGGAAAGTTTGACCAAGAGTCAAACTTTCAGCCACGATTGGCCTAAATTAGGCCTTATAAGAGCCGATTAGGGCCCAAACGGGGAGAAAATGAGGTTTTCAAGAATCGAGAGTAGTATGACATAGTTTTTATGTATAATTACTACTAATTAAACTTGTTTTTAGTCTTAATTATAAAGTTTGACCAAAAGTCAAACATTCAGTTCTTATTTACCTAAACTAGCCTCGTTAGAGACGAATAGGACCCAAACGGGAGAAAACAAAGTTTTCAAGTGCTGAGAATGGTATTACATAGTTTTTATGTACAAATAGTACTATTAACCTAATTTCTAGTGTTAATTGTAAAATTTGATCAATAGTCAAACTTTCAGGCATTATTAGTCTGAACTAGGCCTTATAAGAGCCGAATAAAGCACAAACAGGGAGAAAATGAGGTTTTCAAGAGATGGGAGTAGAATAACATAGTTTTTATGTATAATTACTACTAATTAAACTTATTTCTAAGTTTGACCAAAAGTCAAACTTTCATCCCTGATTAGCCTGAACTAGGCCTTATAGAGACTAATTAGGGACCAAACGGGAGAAAAACATGATTTTTAAGGATCCTGAATAGTAATATATAGTTCTATGTACAATTACTACTAATTAACCTTGTTTATAGTTTTAATTGAGAAGTTTGACCAAAAGTCAAACTTTCAGCCCCGATTGGCGTGAACTAAGCCTTATAATAGCTGATTAGAGCCCAAAAAGGGGAGAAATCGTGATTTTCAAGAGCTGAGAGTATATTGAATTTTTATGTATAATTACTATAAATTAAACTATTTTTAGTCCTAATTGAGAAGTTTTACTGAAAGTCAAGTTTTCAGCCCCGTGTGGCCTGAAGTAGGCCTTATAAGAGCCGAATAGGGACCAAACGGGAGGAAAACATGATTTTCAAGGGTCGAGAATGGTATTACGTAGTTCTATATACAATTTCTATTGATTAAGCTTTTTTCTATTGTTAATTAGGAAGTTTGACCAGAACTGAAATTTTTAGCCTCTATTGGCCCGAAAAGGGCCTTATAAGAGCCTAATAGGGTCCAAAACGGGAGAAAATAAGGTTTTCATGTGCTGAGAGTGGTGTTACATAGTTTTTATGTACAATTAGTACTAATTAACCTTATTTCTAGTGTTAATTGGAAAGTTTGACCAAGAGTCAAACTTTCAGCCACGATTGGCCTAAATTAGGCCTTATAAGAGCCGATTAGGGCCCAAACGGGGAGAAAATGAGGTTTTCAAGAATCGAGAGTAGTATGACATAGTTTTTATGTATAATTACTACTAATTAAACTTGTTTTTAGTCTTAATTATAAAGTTTGACCAAAAGTCAAACATTCAGTTCTTATTTACCTAAACTAGCCTCATTAGAGACGAATAGGACCCAAACGGGAGAAAACAAAGTTTTCAAGTGCTGAGAGTGGTATTACATAGTTTTTATGTACAAATAGTACTATTAACCTTATTTCTAGTGTTAATTGTAAAGTTTGATTAATAGTCAAACTTTCAGGCCTTATTAGTCTGAACTAGGCTTTATAAGAGCCGAATAAAGCACAAAGAGGGAGAAAATGAGGTTTTCAAGAGATGGTAGTAGAATAACATAGTTTTTATGTATAATTACTACTAATTAAACTTATTTCTAAGTTTGACCAAAAATCAAACTTTCATCCCTGATTAGCCTGAACTAGGCCTTATAGAGCCTAATTAGGGACAAAACGGGAGAAAAACATGGTTTTCAAGGGCCGTGAATAGTATTACATAGTTTCTATGTACAATTACTACTAATTAACCTTGTTTATAGTTTTAATTGAGAAGTTTGACCAAAAGTCAAACTTTCAGCCCCGATTGGCGTGAACTAAGCCTTATAATAGCTGATTAGAGCCCAAAAGGGGAGAAAACGTGATTTTCAAGAGCTGAGAGTATATATAATTTTTATGTATAATTACTATAAATTAAACTATTTTTAGTCCTAATTGAGAAGTTTTACTGAAAGTCAAGTTTTCAGCCCCGTGTGGCCTGAAGTAGGCCTTATAAGAGCCGAATAGGGACCAAACGGAGGAAAACATGATTTTCAAGGGCCGAGAATGGTATTACGTAGTTCTATATACAATTTCTATTGATTAAGCTTTTTTCTATTGTTAATTAGGAAGTTTGATCTGAACTGAAATTTTTAGCCCCTATTGGCCCGAAAAGGGCCTTATAAGAGCCTAATAGGGTCCGAAACGAGAGAAAATAAGGTTTTCATGTGCTGAGAGTGGTGTTACATAGTTTTTATGTACAATTAGTACTAATTAACCTTATTTCTAGTGTTAATTGGAAAGTTTGACCAAGAGTCAAACTTTCAGCCACGATTGGCCTAAAGTAGGCCTTATAAGAGCCGATTAGGGCCCAAACGGGGAGAAAAATGAGGTTTTCAAGAATCGAGAGTAGTATGACATAGTTTTTATGTATAATTATTACTAATTAAACTTATTTCTATGTTTGACCAAACGTAAAACTTTCATCTCCGATTGGCCTGAAATAGGCCTTATAAGAGCCAAATAGAGACCAAACGGGAGGAAAACATGGTTTTCAAGGGCCGTGAATAGTATTACATAGTTTCTATGTATAATTACTACTAATTAATCTTATTTATGGTGTTAATTGAAAAGTTTGACCAAAAGTCAAACTTTGAGCCCTGATTGCTCACACTAGGCCTTATAATAGCCGATTAAAGGCCCAAACACGGAGAAAACGAGATTTTCAAGAGCCGAGAGTAGTAATACATAGTTTTTATGTATAATTACTATAAATTAAACTAGTTTCTAGTCTTAATTGTGAAGTTTTACTAAAAGTTAAGTTTTCAGGCCCGATTGACCTGAAGTAGGCCTTATAAGAGCCGAATAGGGATCAAACGGGAGGAAAACATGATTTTCAAGGGCCGAGAATGGTATTATGTAGTTCTATGTACAATTTCTATTGATTAACCTTTTTTCTTGTGTTAAATGAGAAGTTTTACCAGAACTGAAACTTTTAGCCCCTATTGGCCCGAAAAGGGCCTTATAAGAGCCTAACAGGGTCCAAACGGGGATAAAATACAGTTTTCAAAAGTCAGGAGTAGTAATATATAGTTTTATGTATAATTACTACTAATTATACTAGTTTCTAGTCATAATGAGAAGTTTTACCAAAAGTTAAACTTTCAGTCTCGATTGGTCTGAACAAGACCTTATACTGGCCGATTAAGGCCCAAATGGAGAGAAAGCGAGATTTTAAGAGCCGAGAGTAATAATACATAGTTTTCATGTATAATTACTACTAATTAAACTAGTTTCTAGTCTTAATTGAGAAGTTTTGCGAGGAGTCAAACTTTCAACCCCGATTAGCCTGAACTAGACCTTATATGAGTCGAATAGGGCCCAAACGAGAGAAAACATGGTTTTCAAGGGCTGAGAGTGGTTTTGTATAGTTTCTATATACAATTATGACTAATTAACCTTGTTTCTAATATTAAATTGGAAATTTTGAACTAATGTCAAACTTTCAGCCCTAATTAACCTGAACTAGTCCTTATAAGAGCCTAATAACGTCCAATCGGGGAGAAAATATTGTTTTCTAAAGGCAAAAGTAGTAATACATAGTTTTTATGTATAATTACTACTAATTAAACTAGTTTCTAGTCTTAATTGAGAAGTTTGACTTAAAAGTCTAACTTTCAGCCCCGATTAGCCTGAACTGGGCCTCATAAGAGCCGAATAGAGACCAAACGAGGAAAATATGGTTTTCAAAGGCCCTGAATGGTGTTACATTATTTTTATGTACAATTACTAATAATTAGCCTTGTTTCTAGTGTTAATGAGAAAGTTTGACCAAAAGTCAAACTTTCAGTCACGATTGGCCTAAACTAGGCATTATAATAGCCGATTAGGGCCCAAACAGGGAGAAAATAAGGTTTTCAAGAGTCATTAGCAGTAGCACATAGTTTTTCTGTATAATTATTACTATTTAAATTTGTTTCTAATCTTAATTGGAAAGTTAAACAAAAATCAACCTTTCAGCCTCGATTGGCCTAAACTACACCTTATAAGAGAAGAATAGTGACTAAACGGGTGGAAATATGGTTTTCAAGGGCCGTAAAAGGTATTACATAGTGCTATGTATAGTTACTACTGAATAACCTTATTTCTAGTGTTAATTGAGAAGTTTAACTAAAGTCAAGAGTTGTATTATATAGTTTTTTTGTATAATTATTAAATAAACTTATTTCTAGTCTTAATTGAAAAGTTTGACTAAAAGTCAAACTTTCAAGCCATTATTGTAAACTTTCAGCCCTTATTGCCTGAACTAGGCCTTATGAGCCGAATATGGCCCAAACCGGAAGAAAATATGATTTCAAGAGTTTAGAGTGGTATTACATAGTTTCTATATATAATTATTACTAATTTATTTATTTCTAGTGTTAATTGGGATTACTGACCTAAAGTCAAACTTGCATCTCCGATTGGCCTGGGCCACCATTAAGGGCCGAACAAGGCCCAAACAGGGAGAAATGAGGTTTTCAAGAGTCGAGATAGTATTACATAGTTTTTATGTGTAATTACTACTAATTAAACCTTTTTCTAGGCTCCGATTGGCCTGAACCAGGTCTTATAAGTGCCATATAGGGCCCAAACGGGGAGAAACCATGGTTTTCAGGATTCAGGAGTAGTTCACATAGTTTCTATGTTTAAACTGTAACTAATTAATTTGTTTCTATTCTTAATTTGTAAGATTGACCAAAATTCAAACTTTCAACCCCGATTAGCCAGAACTAGGCCTTATAAGAGCCAAATAGGGGCCAAACTAGAGGAAAACATGATTTTCAAGAGCAAAGAGT
This sequence comes from Agave tequilana, assembly GCA_038442645.1. NCBI lineage: Eukaryota > Viridiplantae > Streptophyta > Magnoliopsida > Asparagales > Asparagaceae > Agave > Agave tequilana. Next base: position 5,758 of record JAVJIF010028867.1, on the reverse strand, counting down.
GATATTACATAGTTTCCATGTACAATTACTGCGAATTAACCTTGTTTCTAGTGTTAATTGGGAAGTTTGACTAAAATTAAAGTTTAAGCTCTTGATAGCCTAAACTAGGCCTTATAAAAGCCGAATAGGACCCAAACGGGTGAAAAGGCAGTTTCCCATTAGGGCCCTATACTACTAATTAAAATTGTTTTAAGTTTTAATCAGGAAGTTTGACCAAAAGTCGAACATTAAGCCCTTTTTGGCCTGAACTAGGCCTTATTTGAGTTGAATAGGGCTAAAACAGGGAGAAAACGAGATTTTTAAGAGCCGAGAGTAGTATTACAAAGTTTTAATATATAACTACTATAAATTAAACTTTTTTTATTCTTAATTTGTAAGTTTGACCAAAGGTGAAACTTTCAGCCCTGATTGGCCTTATAAGAATCGAAAAGGGACTAAACGGGAGGAAAACATGATTTTCAAGGGCCGAGAATGGTATTACGTAAATTCTATGTACAATTTCTATTGATTAACCTTTTTCTTGTGTTAATTGGGAAGTTTTACCAGAACTGAAACTTTTAGCCCTTATTGGCCCGAAAAGGGCCTTATTAGAGCCTAATAGGGTCCAAACGGGGAGAAAATACAGTTTTAAAAGTCAAGAGTAGTAATATATAGTTTTTATGTATAATTACTACTAATTATACTAGTTTCTAGTTAATTGGGAAGTTTTACCAAAAGTGAAGTTTTCAGTCCCGATTGGTCTAAACAAGACCTTATACTGGCCGATTAAGGCCCAAATGGAGAGAAAACGAGGTTTTAAGAGCCGGAGTAATAATACATAGTTTTCATGTATAATTACTACTAATTAAACTAGTTTCTAGTCTTAATTGAGAAGTTTTACCAAAAGTCAAACTTTCAGCCCCGATTAGCCTGAACTAGACCTTATATGAGCGAATAGGGCCCAAACGGGAGAAAACATGGTTTTCAGGGCTGAGAGTTGTATTGTATAGTTTCTATATACAAATTATTACTAATTAAACTTGTTTCTAATATTAAATTGGAAAATTTGAACAAATGTTAAACTTTCAGCCCTGATTAACCTGAACTAGTTCTTATAAGAGCCTAATAACGTCCAATCGGGGAGAAAATATAGTTTTCAAAAGCCTAAAGTAATAATCATAGTTTTTATGTATAATTACTACTAATTAAACTAGTTTCTAATCTTAATTGAGAAGTTTGACTTAAAAGTCCAACTTTCAGCTCCCGATTGGCCTCAACTGCGCCTCATAAGAGCCGAATAGGGACCAAACGGGAGGAAAACTTAGTTTTCAAAGGCCCTGAATGGTGTTACATTATTTTTATGTACAATTACTAATAATTAGCCTTGTTTCTAGTGTTAATGAGAAAGTTTGACCAAAAGTCAAACTTTCAATTCCGATTGGCTTAAACTAGGCATTATAATAGCCGATTAGGCCCAAACAGGGAGAAAATGAGGTTTCAAGAGTCATTAGCAGTAGCACATAGTTTTTCTGTATAATTATTACTATTTAAACTAGTTTCTAATCTTAATTGGAAAGTTTTACTAAAAATCAAACTTTCAGCCTCGATTGGCCTAAACTACACCTTATAAGAGTCGAATAGTGACTAGACGGGAGGAAAATATGGTTTTCAAGGGCCGTAAAAGGTATTACATAGTGCTATGTATAATTACTACTGAATAACCTTATTTCTAGTGTTAATTGGGAAGTTTGACTAAAATTGAAACTTTCAGCTCCTATTGGCCTGAATTAGGCCTTATAAGAGCCTAATGGGTCCAATCAGAGAGAAAATACAGTTTTCAAAAGTTAAGAGTTGTATTATATTATTTTTAGGTATAATTATTACTAAATAAAGTTGTTTCTAGTATTAATTAGAAAGTTTGACTAAAAGTCAAACTTTCAGCCCTTATAGGCCTAACTAGGCCTTATAGAGCCGAATATGACACAAAGCGGAAGAAATAATGATTTTCAAGAGCTTAAAGTGGTATTACATAGTTTTTATATACAATTACTACTAATTTATTTTATTTCTAGCATTAATTGGGATTACTGACCTAAAATCAAACTTGCATCTCAGATTGGCCTAGGCCGCTAAATAAGAGCCGAATGAGGTCCAAACAGGGAGAAATGAGGTTTTCAAGCGTCGGAAGTAGTATTACATAGTTTTTATTTGTAATTACTACTAATTAAACCTTTTTCTAGTCTTAATTGGGAAGTTTTACCAAAGTTAAACTTTCAGCCCGATTGGCCTGAACCGGGTCTTATACGATCCATATAGGGCCCAAACGGGGAGAAACCATGGTTTTCAGAATTCGGGAGTAGTTCACATAGTTTCTATGTATAAACTATAACTAATTAATTTGTTTCTATTCTTAATTTGTAAGTTTGATCAAAAGTGAAATTCTTTTAAGTTTTACTATAACAATAACTAAGGCGGTTTCCCATTAGGGCCCTATACTACTAATTAAAATTGTTTTAAGTTTTAATTTGGAAGTTTGACCAAAAGTCGAACATTAATCCTTATTGGCCTGAACTAGGCGTTATTAGAGCTAAATAGGGCCAAAACAGGGAGAAAATGAGATTTTTAAGAGCCGAGAGTAGTATTACAAAGTTTTTATTTTTAACCACTATAAGTTAAACTTTTTTTTATTTTTAATTTTTAAGTTTGATCAAAAGTGAAACTTTCAGCCCTGATTGGCCTTATAAGAATCGAAAAGGGACTAAACGGGAAAAAACATGGTTTTAAAGGATCGTGAATGGTATTACATAGTTTTTAAGTAGAATTACTACTAATTAACCTTGTTTTCAGTGTTAATTAGGAAATTTGATCAAGAGTCAAACTTTCAGGCCCGATTATCCAAAACTAGGCTTATAAGAGCCGAATCGGGACTAAAAGGGAGGAAAACATAGTTTTCAAGGGCTGTGAATGGTATTACATAGTTTATATGTACAATTACGACTAATTAACCTTATTTCTAGTGTTATTGAGAAATTTGACTAAAAGTCAAACTTTCAGCCCAGTTTGGTCGGGACTAGACCTTATAACATAAGAGCGGAATAAGGTACAAACGGGAAAAACAAGGTTTCCAAGAGCAATGAGAAGTAATACATAATTTTATGTATAGTTACCACTAATTAAACTTGTTTCTCATCTTAATTGGAAAGTTTTACCAAAAGTCAAACTTTCAGCCCCGATTGGTCTGAACTAGGCTTTATAAGAGCCGAATAGGGACCAAACGGGAGGAAAACATGGTCTTCTAGGGCCATGAATGGTATTACATAGTTTCTATGTATAATTACTACTAATTAACTTTGTTTCTAGTGTTATTGGAAAGTTTGACCAAGAGTCAAACTTTCAGCCCCGATTGGCTGAATTAGGCCTTATAAGAGCCGATTAGGGTCCAAACGGGGAGAAAATGAGGTTTTCAAGAGCAGAGAGTAGTATGACATAGTTTTTATGTATAATTACTACTAATTAAACTTGTTTTTAGTCTTAATTATAAAGTTTGACCAAAAGTCAAACCTTCAGTTCTTATTAGCCTAAACTAGCCTCATAGAGACGAATAGGACCCAAACGGGGAGAAAACAAAGTTGTCAGTGCTGAGAATGGTATTACATAGTTTTTATGTACAAATAGTACTATTAACCTTATTTCTAGTGTTAATTGTAAAGTTTGATCAATAGTCAAACTTTCAGGCCTTATTAGCCTGAACTAGGCCTTATAAGAGCCGAAAAAGCACAAAGAGGGAGAAAATGAGGTTTTCAAGAGATGGGAGTAGAATAACATAGTTTTATGTATAATTACTACTAATTAAATTTATTTCTAAGTTTGACAAAAAGTCAAACTTTCATCCCTGATTAGCATGAATTATGCCTTATAGAGCCTAATTAGGGACCAAACGGGAGAAAAACTTGGTTTTCAAGGGCCGTGAATAGTATTACATAGTTTCTATGTACATTATACTAATTAACATTATTATAGTTTTAATTGAGAAGTTTGACCAAAAGTCAAACTTTCAGCCCGATTGACGTGAACTAAGCCTTATAATAGATGATTAGAGCCCAAAAGGGGGGGAGAAAACGTGGTTTTCAAGAGCTGAGAATATACATATTTATATGTATAATTACTATAAATTAAACTATTTCTAGTCTTAATTGAGAAGTTTACTAAAAGTCAAGTTTTTCAGCCCCGTGTGGCCTGAAGTAGGCCTTATAAGAGCCGAATAGGGACCAAACGGAGGAAAACATGATTTTCAAGGGCCGAGAATGATATTACGTAGTTATATATACAATTTCTATTGATTAAGCTTTTCTAGTGTTAATTGGGAAGTTAACCAGAACTGAAACTTTTAGCCCCTATTGGTCCGAAAAAGGGCCTTATAAGAGCCTAATAGGGTCCGAAACGGGGAGAAAATAAGGTTTTCATGTGCTGAGAGTGGTGTTACATAGTTTTTATGTACAATTAGTACTAATTAACTTATTTCTAGTGATAATTGGAAAGTTTGACCAAAAGTCAAACTTTCAGCTCATATTAGCCTAAACTAGGCCTTATAAGCGCCAACAAAGCCCAAATAGGGAGAAAATGAGGTTTCAAGAGCCGGGAGTTGAATGACATAGTTTTTATGTATAATTACTACTAATTAAACTTATTTCTATGTTTGACTAAAAGTAAAACTTTCATCTCCGATTGGCCTGAAGTAGGCCTTATAAGAGCCAAACAGAAACCAAACGGGAGGAAAACATGGTTTTCAAGGGCCGTGAATAGTATTACCTAGTTTCTAAGTATAATTGCTACTAATTAATCCTGTTTATTGTGTTAATTGGGAAATATGACCAAAAGTCAAACTTTGAGCCCGATTGGCATGAACTAGGCCTTATAATAGCCGATTAAGACCCAAACGGGGAGAAAATGAGGTTTCAAGAGCCGAGAGTAGTAATACATAGTTCTTATATATAATTACTACAAATTAAACTAGTTTCTAGTCTTAATGAGAATTTTTCAGCCCTGATTGGCCTGAAGAAGGCCTTATAAGAGCCGAATATGGACCAAACGGGAGGAAAACATGATTTCAAGGGCCGAGAATGGTTACGTAGTCTATATACAATTTCTATTGATTAAGCTTTTTTCTTGTGTTAATGGGAAGTTTGACCAGAACTGAAACTTTTAGCCCCAATTGGCCCGAAAAGGGCCTATAGAGAGCCTAATAGGGTCCGAAACGGGAGAAAATAAGGTTTTCATGTGCTGAGAGTGGTGTTACATAGTTTTTATGCACAATTAATACTAATTAACCTTATTTCTAGTGTTAATTGGAAAGTTTGACCAAAAGTCAAACTTTCAGCCCATATCAGCCTGAACTAGGCCTTATAAGAGCCGAACAAAGCCCAAACATGGAGAAAATGAGGTTTTCAAGACCCGGGAGTAGAATGACATATTTTTTATGTATAATTAATACTAATAAACTTATTTCTATGTTTGACCAAATGTAAAACATTCATCTCCGAATTGCCTGAACTAGGCCTTATAAGAGCCAAATAGAGACCAAACGGAAGGAAAACATGGTTTTCAGGGGCATGAATAGTATTACATAGTTTCTATGTATAATTACTACTAATTAATCTTATTTATGGTGTTAATTGGGAAGTTTTACCAAAAGTCAAATTTTGAGCCCCGACTGGCGTGAACTAGGCCTTATAATAGCCGATTAAGGCCCAAACGGGGAGAAAACGAGATTTTCAAGAAC
>JAVJIF010028866.1:0-21894 GCA_038442645.1 Agave tequilana | reverse complement strand
TGATGGCATACAATAAGAATGAAGGTACCCTCTACATGGTGTTGGATTTTGGACAATAATTTCAGTTGCTTCATCGAAGTTGGATGCCGGAGGTGGCATCAGAGATTTGGGTATATGTGCGCGAAGGGAATGAAAGTTATATTCTCCATGGATAAGCTGTCGGGGTTGAAATCTTGAAAGTACACCTAGAGGGGGGTGAATAGGTGTACTGTTAATCTAGTGAAACTAAATGCGGAATTTAAAAACTAAATTGTAAACTACACTTAATGCAACCAACGAGTGTAGCCGAATTCCGGTGAAGGGCTGGACCAACTCTCTCTTGATTCCTCTGATATAAGAGTTGAGGCGCTATTAAAGCTCTCGTGATTAAGCACAAGTGAGGCACACACAAACAAGCCAAGCATATATGAATCATGAGCAATATGAAATGATGCAAGGCACAATATAAAAAGAGAGAGAGTTAGAGAGAAAATGGATCAATCGCTAACACACGGATATGTTTCGAGGTTCGAGCACACAGCTCTACGTCCCCGCCTTCACACAGAAGGATTTCCAATCCACTTGTCCACACAGGACTCCACACAGGGAACCTCCACTGAGGATTTAGGGCAAATACAACCGGAAGTACACAACTCCTCTCTCAACTGAATATAACCTCTCACTAGAGGCAATGCACAACCAACACAAACACCACCTCACACAAGAGGGGTAGGCACTTTAGCAATACAAAACAATCACCTCACACTTGAGGGATTCAACCACAAACTCCACCTCTCATTAGAGGGAGCCAAACACCAATCTCCACCTCTCTATAGAGGGAGCCAACCACCTCTCCAAAATCAACCTCTACACAGAGGGATAACACAAGTAGGAGGGTTTACAACAAGGTGGTCTATCTCAACCACAAACAACTTCTTTCACAAAATAAAGATCATATAGATAGGATAGCAAGATATAACCAAGTGTGGAAACCAAAGTGTTTTGATCAAGAAAATCACTTGGGAAAAACACCAAATAGATATAGAAATTTTAGACCAAAAACCAATTCCCAAAAGACTATTTTCTTTAAAAAAACACTTTAAAACAAAATAGAGAATAGGAATTTTGAACTCAAAACTTTTCTTAAAACACTAGAAAGATCTGGAATTTTTCTCTAAAAAATCTTAACCAAAATCTCTCTCAAATGGGGTATTTATAACCCCCAAAAGAGATTTGCCCGTTGGCTGCTGACTAGGCCAGAAAATGGCCTTCGGTCGACCGGCCGGTGGACCGGCAATGGTTAAATTTTGACCGTTGAACCGTTCGGTCGACACCGCCCGATCGACTGTGCCAATCCAGAGAGCAAATTGCTCTCTGGCCGGTCGACCGCTCGGTCGACCGTGCCAAGCCTCACGGTCGAACGTCCGATCGACCCGCCCCCACCCGAGACTAGGGCACTTGCAGTCGTCGACCGCCCGGTCCACTGGCCCAAGTGGCAGGCCAGCGTACACACTCTTGTGCACACGTCGGTCGACCGGTCCGGTCGACCGACTCTGGGTCCAGTCGACGTCCCGGTCGACCGCCAGAGCCTGGCAGGGCTTAATTAGGGATTAGAAAACTTGATTTTTATTTGTCAAATAAATCTCATAAAATTTCTAAAAATCCACAAAAATAAGTTCAGTATAATACTTTGAAAATCAACATGTTTGAGTGAAATCAAGACATGTTACAAACAAGTTGAACTTTTTGTGACTTACAATTTTGCCGAAAACAAAAACTGTATTTTTTGAAACTTGGATTTTGAATTGAAAATTCGTTTTGTCCAAAACTCATCCAAATACAAAAACATGATACTTAAACAACTTGAGCATATTGTATATGGATATAATCCAATATACATGAAAGATATATATATATATATATATATATATTAATGTTTTGACAAAATCCAAAAACAAGTTTTGTTAAAAATACAAAACCTAAGTACATGAATAGGTTATCAAACTAAGTTTGTATAAATAGTTGAAGCATAGATGTATATAGAACAAATCTAATATACATTAGCCATGTAAACTTGTTTTGAATCTATCTATTCATGAAAACCAAGATCGGTTAAACCAAAAACTGAAAACCAAAACATAAAACTTAAACATGTGTGTGTTGTGAAATTGAGCATATCACACTATCTAGTCTTAATAAATGGATCTAAAACATAATCTAAACTATGTACCGAAGTCTTCTTGACGAACTCCGTCTTCAAGCCGACTCGATCCAAACCGTGATTCACCGAGCTTGACTCCAACGAGTGCTAGATATGAAGTTTGACGCTCGGGCTCTTGAATCACCATGTGAAAAACTTCAAAACACCTTTGTTGAAGCTAATCACCTACTATATCTTGGTTAAGTATTTGAAACTAAACATCACAAGATTATTAGTAAATATAACTACATGAGTTAATCATCATCAAAACTAGAGTGGAAGGCCTCTGGGCCAACAAATTTATCGACTTAGATTTCTATGAGACTGCATCTACGGAACACAGAGAAGAGTCAATTTCTCAGAGGCAAGAAGACTCTGAGGGCAGAAAGGTTGGAGTTAGTTCATACCAAAAGGGTAAGACTTCATTTCCCTCTCTCGGAGTCTCATTGTATTTGTAGTCTTTATTGATGATTCAAGTAGAAAGGTCTAGATTTCTTTCTTGAAGCACAAATCAGATATGTTTGATGTATTTAAGAAGTGATTGGCCAAAGTTAAAATTAATCAGGTCGGACGCTTAAGGCTTGAAGTCCGATAATGAGGGTGAATACTATGATGGCAGATTTAAAGAATTCTGTGCGAGTCAGGGAATCCGTAGAGTGAAGACGGTTCCGGAAAATCCTCCTTAGAATATGGTGGCGGAGCGCATGAATAAGATACTGGAGAGTGTCAGGAAGCATGCGGATACACGCTAGATTGCCCGGGCAGATGCGGTCAAAATAGCGATGTATTTGATCAACAGAGGGCCATCGGTGCCCCTGAACTGTGGGATTTCGGACGAAGCATGGACCGACAAACAGGTAAACCTGAACCACCTGCATACTTTTGATTGTATCTCATATGTCCATGTGAGCTAGATCGCATGAGCAAGTTGAAATGAAGTCCAAGAGATACATCTTCATGGGTACGAAACAAACGAGTACGGCTATCAATTTTGGGATCCAAAAAAACCAAAAGATCCTTAAGATAAGAATGCGGTAATTCAATGAGAAGAAATGTACAAGGACTTGCTGATGGAGCGGAGCACTTGGAGAAGGATCTCAGCGAGTGGCATCTCGGAGCACTTCGGACAGCAGGATGCTGCGGACTCAGAGTTCGTCAAACTTGATGATGTTCCTGTGAAGAAGGTTCGGAGCATTCGAGAATGAGAAACTCTGAGTAAAGCCTAACCCCCGAAAATGAGGAGGCGATCAAGTAGGAGAACTAGAGCCCCAAATAGATATTTTCCTTCCTTACGCTATCTATTGTTAACTGATAGTGGTGATCTCGAGTGTTATGAGGAGGCTCTACAGGTGACAGCGAAGGATAAGTGGGAGCTTACTATGGATGATGAGATAAAGTCTCTTATGAAGAACCAAACATGAAATTTAGTTGAATTTCTAGAAAACAAGCGAGTCCTGCATAACAAGTGGGTCTACCATTTGAAGGAAGGGCTGACAACACCAGGAGGTACAGATGAGGATGGTTGTGAAAGGATTTCAACAACGGAAAAATATTGACTTTACTGAGATTTTCTCTCATGTTGTGAAGCTTACTATTAGATCTGTTTGAGTATTGTGACAGCAGAGGACTTGCATTTAGATCAACTGGATGTTAAAACTATGTTTCTCCATGGTGATTTTGAGGAGGATATCTATATGATGCAGCAATAGGTTATATTATGCTGGGAAAGAGCAGTTGATTTGCAAGCTCAAAAAGAGTCTCTGTGGCTTGAAATAGGCTATGAGGTAGTGATATCTGAAGTTCGACAGATTCATAGTTAGTAGTGGATTCACAAGGCTGCAGGCTGATCACCGTTGCTATTCCAAATGGTTTAAGAATCCTACATCATACTACTATTGCATGTAGATATGCTTGTTATCAGATTAAGCATGAAGGGATTGTGAATCTCAATTCCAAGTTGGCGAAAGAATTCTCAATGAAAGACTTGAGTCCAGTGAATTTTTTTTGGAATGAGGATCAACAGGGAGAGAGAAAAGAGGCTGTTTAAGATATCACAAGTCAAGTAGAGAAAGTGCTGAAGAGGTTTAACATGTCGAATGCTAAACTTATGAAAATCCCGCTCGGAGGTCACTTTAAACTTTCAAAGACACAGGATCCGACAACGGAAGATGAAAATGTTTTCATATCGAGGCGCCATATGCATTAGCTATGGTAGCTTGATGTATGCTATTGTCTATACGAGGCCAGACATTGCTCAAGCAGTGAAAGTTGTCAGTAAGTACATGAGCAATCCCGGGAAGGAGCATTGGAGAGCTGTAAAATGGATCTTAATATCTGAAACGAAGTTTAGATATGGCATTGTGCTATGATGGCACAGAGTTTGTCTGTACGGATACATAGACTCCGATTTGAGGGTGAGGTGATGTAGATAATCAGAGGAGTACCACTGGTTATGTCTTCACTTTGGGAAGTGGAGCAGTGAGCTGGGTGTCGAGGCTGCAAAAGATAATCGCCTTGTCTACGACGGGGCCGATATATTGCAGACAAAAAGCTTGCAAGGAGTTGATATGGCTGAAGAATTTTATAAAAGAGCTTGGCAATAAGTGACTCTGTCACTGCACAGTGATAGCCAGAGTGCTATAGATCTTGCAACAATCAGAACCAAACACATTGATGTGCGATACCACTTCATCTGTATTCTTTTGAAACACGATGTGTTATCATTGGGGAAGATACACACGAGTTAGAATCCCGCAGACATGTTGACTGAAGTGGTCACGACGGGAAGCTGAAAACCTGCTCAACCTACGTGGGTCTTCTAGGTGAAGATCCGGAGGTCGCAACAAATGTCACTATGAGTTGAGAGTCGGAGTACAAGAGAGACATAGTGCTCAGTCTCTAAGTAAGAGATTGTCAACTTGTGGAGCCATATTATTGTCTTGACAGTTGTCACAGTTAACATGATAATCCCGGAGCGACGATGAAGCTTTCTGGGTCATGGCGTTGGGCGAGTTCAGAGTTTCAGTTTGATGGCAAGAACAGAACGATAGAGTCTTCCGGAGGTTGAAAACTCCAGAGCGGAAGATCACTCTGAAAGTTTCTTTTTGCCAGCGAAACTTATAGAACACGTCAATGACAGTTTAGAGATCTCACAACTTGTAGCCTTAGTTCTTCCTATAAAAAGAGATGGACAGTCATTAGGGTAATAGTGAAAAAGCATCAATAGATTATGCTATTGTGAGTGCCATTTTACAGAGCGACTATGAGGATTCTCTTCCCCCATGTAAATAATGGATTTGTGTGCGGCTCCGTGGTGTTCCCATTTGGGTTTTCCACGTAATTTTTGGTCTTTAATTGATCTATGATTTCATCTCTTTTCCTCTTCCACGTTATTGTTGATCCCAACATACATTAACTGTAAAGGAGATGTGAGAGTGTTTAGAGCAGTTGTACTCAGGATCAAATAATCTAAATAAAACATATGATGTGGTACAAGAGCTTCTTCAAGACAAAGAAGGGAATAAACCCCTTTCACAACATTATGCCGACTTCAAGACACCGTTTGAGGAGCTAAGAATATTATTTCTGATATCTGCAAATGTGAGGAAGATGCATACTCAGTGGGAGGAGCTGGGTGTCCTTATGTTCTTGGGGCTTACCGTTTGAGTTTGCTATTGCACGATTGGGAGTTCCGCAATGAACTCATTATCGGAGACGTATCGTTTATTGTATAACATCTTTTAAAAGAGTCTCAGCACCAGACAACAAAAAAAGAATCTCAGGAACGATCAATCTTAGCTTTTCAGTAAAGACAACTGGGACAGTTTGGCGGTTATAGAGGAAAAGGTAACCGTGGTGGTGATGAGGACATCACACCAGTTTCTACTTGCTTTTATTTCTTAGATTATTTTTAAGTCTAGTTGTTGCTTTTATTGTATTTTTAGTACCACATCGGTTATATCCGAGAACTGAACTCTTGTTTATAGGCTTCAATGCTTTCTTATTGGTAGACAATAAATGAACTAAAAAAATTCAGTTAAATTTTTTGAGCTCTTGAGTTCTTGAGATTAGCGTGCGAAGCCTGTGCTTCAAGGGATGTGAAGCCTGTGGTGCAAGGGGTGTGAAGCCAAAAATCTATCAGGTTCTTATTTTTATTTCTCAAACCCCAATCTCTCTTTTATTTTTTCTCGTCAAAACCGTAGTTTACGATTTCTTTGATTTGTCAATTTGATATCAGAGCTTTGGTCTCAATCCCCTTCAATTTCTTTTAGATCCACTCCTAAGAGAAAATCTCAAACCCCTACTATTCATCTCCCTCCCCGATCTTCTCCATCATCAGAACCAATCATTATCAGCAATCGCCACCATCCCCATCATCTTCGCCACCGACGAGATCAGATCTTCACCACCACCATCCCTGCCGCCCCAACTTCATCATCAGCCTTACCATCTCCACCAACCCGCCACCAAATCATTACCTTGCCATTACCGTCGACAACACATCATCTCCACCATCTTTACAAGATCGAGTCATTGATTTCCTCCACCGCCATCGTGATCCCCCACTCATCGCCGCCGATCAGTTCCAGGTCTTCGCTGGTGCTAGATCTCCTCCATCGTCTTTATCGCGAGATCTGCCACAGACCGCCTAGACCCAGATTCAGCTTTGTCACCGCCACGCCCCGCCGCTGCGACGGACCGTTTTGCTGTGGATCTGACCCGACTGCCATGGACCTGACCCGCTACGAGCCGAGTGGTTTGAGCCGACTCCGACTGGCTCAGTTGCAGATGTCATCGGCTTGTGGAGCCAATTCCGAGCCGCTTCCGAGCCGCCAGCTGTCGGTTCGAGTCAACCCGGAGCTGTCGACTCAGATCGAGTCGACTCGGAGTCACGGCTCAGACCGAGCCCACTCAGAACAATCTAACTCAACCGAGTTGATATCGAGTTGACTCGCCTAGCTAAGTTCAGATCTCCAAGGCTATTCTGAGCTCCTTTCAAGCCCGAATCGAGCCATTTTCGAAGCAGTAGATTCGTGTAGGTCAGTACTACACTACTACGCGTCTACAACCTTCACATCCAGGTTCGAGCTTCGATCGTCTACCATATGCAGCTCAACAGATCATCACATAATAGTCCAGAAGCTATTTCTCACCCATTTGGGATTCGTTTCGAGCTCTGTTCAAAAGCGTTAGGTCTGTAACTGAGTCATGAAGCCAGTGAAATTTTTTTACAACATTGAGGACAGCAAAATGGCGGTAATTCTTGGTTAAACTCTGATCTTTATAAGTTTATTCATGAGATTTTACTTTTGTGAAAGTTCTATAAATATTGATGCTGATGAGAAGAAAGTGGAACATGATAGATATATATATGATTTTTCTCACATTTTTGTGGTTCTCATGACTGTTATGGATACGAGTAGGAAAATCATTTTGAAGAATTCTTCAGTTATTTCCCTCTGACATCTAAACAAAAGTACCGTTATGCCCAAATGAGACTGGTTGAGAAAGCTTTGACAGTCATATCGACTGTCGAGATTGGTTTGTCTTACAAGATCTTTGTACTCGGTATGCTTCACACTTCAAGAGACCACAATACAGCGATCTAGTTTTTGAATGTAAGGAGATCCTAGCTAGCGTGGGAAAGATTCTAGAAAGCATGACAGTTGAAGATCCAGAACCAGAGCCAGACGTTGATGAGCCAGATTCAGGGTCATAAGTTGTTGTGAGTTGGTGTCACCACAAGAAGAGATTTTCTCACGACCCATAGAAGTTAAAAAGCTCCCTATTGAGACTCTTGTAGATCTTTCCAGTAGAGCCTACCATATACCTAGTGCCATCTTTAGCAGCTATGACCACATCATTATCTTTGAGATCGCCTGATGTGTACGACCTCTTACAGATCTTTCTACAAGAGACAGTTTCACAGGAGATTGGCACTTTCACATTTGAGTAAAATTCAGCGGAGTTGAGTTGACTTATTATGCTGCATATTTCTTACTTGAGCTCTCATCGACTGCATCAGATCTGTCACGGAAGCCCGTTCTACCTCCACTACTTTAGTCTCAACGTGACGCACTAGTGCTAATTCCTCGACCACCGCCATGACTTGATTGAAGTGCTACATGAGGGGAGCCCTGACTCGACATGGATGAGTTTCTCTCACTCTGAAAAAATGATGAGGACATCACACAAATGCTAGATATTTTTAATGCCTTAGTTTATTTTTTGGTTTAGAGTTTTTTATTATGTCTTTAATACACATCAGTTATATCCGAGAATTGAACTTTTGTAAATCCTATAAATAGGCCCCAAACTCCTTCATTCAGTAGACAATGAATGAATTAAATTTTCGGTCAAAATTTCAGAGCTCTTGAGTTTTTGAGATTAGGGTGTTAAGCCCGTAATGCAAGGGGTATGAAGCACCTGACATCTGAACAGAAGTACAGTTATACCCAAATGAGACTGGTTGGGAAAACTTATTGGTGGTGGAAAGACAATCATATCAACTGTCGAGATTGGTTTGTCTTACAAGATTTTTTTTCATAATTGGTATGCTTCACACCTCGAGAGCGATCTAGTCGCTGAATGTAAGGAGATCCTAGCTGGCATAGGGAAGATTCTAGACAACATGACAATTGAAGATTCAGAACCAGAGCCAGAAGTTGATATTGAACCAGAGCTAGGGCCAGAAGTTATTGTTGAGTTGGTGTACAGGAAGAGATTTCCTCACGGCCCACAGAAGTTGAAGAGCTCCCTATTGAGACCCTTGTAGATTTACCATCTTTGGTAGCCACGAGGGCCTCATTATTCTTGAAATCACTTGATGAGTACGACCCTTTGCAGATATTTCTGCAGAAGACAATTTCACAAGAGATTAGCACGTTGATATGTGGATTAGATTTTAGTGGAATTGAATTGACTTGTTATACTGCTTGAATCTTGCTCGAGCTACCATCAACTGTGACCGGTCTGTCATAAGAACCAGTTCCACCTCCACCACCTTGGTGCACTAGTGTTGTTTCTTTGACCACCATCATAGCCTGATGGAGATGCTTCGCGAGGGGAGCCCTTGCTTGATAGAGTCAAGTTCTCTCACCTAGGAAAATGATGAGGACATCACACCAGTTTCTAGTTATTTTTATGTCTTAGTTTATTTTTTAGTCTAGTTGTTGCTTTCATTGTGTTTTTAGTACCACATCGGTTATATTCGAAAGCTGAACTCTTATAGAGCTTATAAGTATGCCTTAATACTTTCTTATTGGTAGATAATGAATGAATAGAAAATTTTCAGTTAAATTTCTTGACCCTTTAAGTTCTTGAGATTGGGGAATGAAGCTCGTGGTGCAAAAAGTGCGAAGCCCAAAATATATCTGATTCTTATTTCTAAACCTTAATTTGCCCTCTATATTTTCTTGTCAAAATCCTAGTTCCCAAATTCTTTAATTTGAAGGTGATTGCAATCCGGCCATATTACATTATGTGGAGGTCGTGGCCCTAGAGGAGGACGAGGAATTGGCTATTCAGGACTCAGTGGATATGCCAGTTTCCTCTTCTGCTCCAATTTCGATGTGCCAGTTTTCTCTTCTGCTCTAATTTCTATTACTCCACCTGGTGAGCATATTCTTTCTTCTCATGAGACTTCTATAATATTTCATCTCTTCGTACTGATAAAGTATAGTCTAATCTTGATTAATTGATTGCTCTTCGCGAGGGCAAATAGAGTTGTACTTTGCATCCTTTGCAAAAAATTCTTTCTTATATTCATCTATCTCCATCTTTTCATGTTTTGTCTCTTCTGTTGATTCTCACTTTATTTTAAGTCTTTATCAGAGGCTCTGTCGTATCCATGTTGGCGAGAAGCTATGAAAGAAGAGATGACAACTTTAGAGCAGAATACAACTTAAATTTCTTGGATTTAGTTTCTCTTTCAAATGAGACGAAAACAATTGTAAACAGTTGGTTATCGCTGGGTTTATTTAGTAAAACTTAATCCAGATGGCTTGAAGCCTTGATTCGTGGCTAAAGGGTATTCCCAGATGTACGAAGTTGATTATTAAGATACCTTCTCCCTGTGCCAAAATAACCTTTGTTTATCTTCTTATTCTCTTGCTGCCACTTATCACTGGCCACTACATTAACGACATCAAGAATGCTTTGCTTCATTGTATTCTTAAAGAAGAGATTTATATGAAGAATCCATCTGGGTTTGTTGCTCAGGGGAGTCCGAGAAAGTTTGTCAATTGAGAAAATTATTATATGGACTGAAACAATCTTCTAGAATATGATTTGGGAGACTTGCCTCAATTGTTTAGGAGTTTGGACTTCTTCATTCCCAGAAAGATCATATTTTGTCTTCTTTCGATACCATCAGGGAAGTGAATTTTGTTGATTGTCTATGTGTTGTGATTACTGGATATGATACTTTGAGAATTGGTGAACTAAATGTGTATTTGCAGAAGAAATTTTAGGCAAAAGACTAGGACCATTGCGGTACTTAAGTGGTAAGATCCAGGAAAGGAAAATTTCTCTCAACGAAAATATGTAATAGACATATCTTCTGAAGTGAACATGTTAGAATGTAGACCAGTGAATTCCCCAATAGATCCAAACTCCAACTTGCTACCAGATAGGGGGAGTTGTTAGATAACTCAAAGAGATATAGAGACTTGTGGGTAGACTGGACTATCTTACAATGACCAGACCGGATATTGCATACATTGTTAGTGTGGTGAGCCAGTTCTTAATTGCTCCATGGACCAGTCATTGGGATGCAGTTTTTCAAATGCTTTGATATCTGAAGTGTGCCCCAGGCAAAAGACTTTGTATTCAGATTGTGGCCATAGACATGTAGCTGATTTTTCTAATGTTGATTGACCGATCACCAACAGATAGAAAATCCACTGGTTACCATGTGTTTATTGGAGGAAATCTTGTATATTGGAAAAAATAAAAAACAAGATATGGTTTTCAGCTTCAGTGCTGAGTCTGAGTATTGAGCTATGACCAATGTCACTTACGAGCTAATTGTATACGAGATCTTCTGAGTGAGCTGCATCTTTTGCCACCAACTCCTATGAGATTATATTGTGATAACCAGGCAGTGATTCACATTATAAAAAATCATGTTTTTCATGAGTGCGTCAAGCACATTGAGGTTGATTGTTATCTTATTTGTCAAAAAGTGATCGATGACAAAATTATTGAAACTCGATATGTCCTATCTGCTAATAAACTAGTAGATCTTTTAAGAAAATCTCTTAGATTTATTAGTGACAAACCGGACAAATAGGATGCACATGCTTCACCTTGAGGGGAGTGTTAGAGAATTATTAGATTGAGGGGTGTTTTATATAAAAGTGGCTTTATAATAATATATGTAATAGATGAGGTCCATCTGGGTCAACTCATCTAACCTTTTACCAGAACTCAATTTATCAAACCTAAACATTTGATTATAATCGGCGTTTTAAAACCTAAATACAACAATTTTTGTTTAAACATTTTAAATCACTGACCTAAAAAAAAATGCTACTGCGACATTCCAATTTATGTCTACTTGATGCACAAGAAGCAAAGTTAAAATTGCCATTTTTGATTTTTAAGAAATCTAAATAATATAATAGCTTGAAAATAGTAAATTTTATATTTGGATGGCCTATGGTTAGATTTGAATTGAAGGATTATGGAAAGGAACAAATCTACGAGATCAATCCACGAGTGGCTAGAGTTACGATCGCAGAAGCAAGAACAAGAAGTGAAGATGATTTGCATGTCTTACCACTTGAAGTTTTAACAGGGTCACATGCGTTGTCACGTCCATGACCTTTACGGGGTCCCGCCGTAAGGGGATTTAAACTAGGACATGCACTAACTGCTGAGGACATCACACCAACAACATAATTTTGGAATCACACGAAGAAAGAAGTATTTCTTTTATTCATAAAGTTTTTCCCCATTGGTTACCATCGATTACAAGAGAAAAGAAAATCATTATCTTTTCAATAAAACCTAACTTAAGGTCTAAGAAAACTATATCTAAAACTCACTAAAATTCTAAAAGGAAAGGAAAGCTTGTCTTCATAAGATAGGCTACAACAAGAGGCTGCAAAAGACCTCTAATCAAACTAGGAAACTAAAAGAAAATGCAATTAAAAAACTTTTCAGATCTGCTCTCATTTCTGGGCCTTTCCCCCCTATTTTCTATTTCCCCTAATTTCCGTCTGTAATTTTATAGAAAACACCCTAACTTCCGACCTTGATATCTCTCTCATATGAAGTCCATTTTCAACAATTCAGGATACATTGAGCTTGAGACGTCATCTTTCTTTTGTTATTAAATTTCTTGCACTTGAGATGTAAGCTGACTGAACAGGTTTTCTTTCCCAACTGTCATGTAAACTTTAAATCCAATAATAGCCTTTCTGAGTTGAAGCTTGACCACACATTAAACCCATGTCTATCAAAATCATGTTCTGTGGAACATACAAGCTTCCTGAATTGTCTTTAAAAAGGGTATGAATCCACAAGATGTAATAGGACAGATAAGACTAACCCGAGATTTACTTCAATCTCGCTTCAATGACAACAATAACTTAGATCTGTGACCCATCAGATTCGACTCCAAATCCTTTCAAAAGGAGCCAATACACGCGCACACACAATTGGGTAAGGTGCATTATACATAGAGTGTAACCCAAGAATTTATACCTATGTATGAAAACACGATGATATATTCAATGATGATCCAAACTGTTCATTGTTATCCACATCCAAAAATCCATGCAGATCAAAAACATTTCTTCTGACATCAAAGCTCTACAAGTACTGGAAAAATATGCGCCTCAATATCCTAATGCTTCTGAAGACAAGTTAAAATCATGTTCATGAAAAACTAGCAATAGTATTGGCCAGTGTTTTAAAAAACCCGTTATGTAACCCGTTATAACCCGTTATGTAATGTAATGCCGACCAATCGTTATGTAACAGATCTAAAAACGCAATATTTGATAACTATAGTTATTTTGCCAGTAACATACGTTACACTATTAACGTAATGTACCATAACCTACGTTACAGTGATAGTCGACTTTTTATAAATAAATAAAAAACCCATAATCTTTCCGATCTAGGGCAAAAAAATCCCCCAAATTCGCTCGCTTGTTGTCCTCTCTGCCAGTGTTCTAAATGGCGGCCACAGCGGCTACATCGACCGGAAAAATTTATCGGAGATGGGGATATATCGGGGATATTTTCAAAAATCCGATGTCAAAATCGGACTGTAATATACATATCTTCTTGTCTTAAATCGCATCTCAATAAGACAGTATGTATAAATTATATAAATCTACATAAAACATCATACTTATATGTTTGAGATATATTTAACTCGATAATTTGCATCAAGCCTATGAATTCATAATCACTATCCAATTGTAGAATCTTTAAAAATGCCACATTGTCACATCACTCGAATTACCCAAATATCTAACCTAGAAATTGGGTGTAAAACGCTATATCGGGTCCAAAATCGCCAAAATTGCGGACGATATATCGGGTCCATGCCTATTTATTGGCTATTTTGGATGAAAAACGATATATCGGTTTGGATGTGCCAAATCATTGCAGCTAGGTGCCGTAAACACAATATCGACGCAATATCGGGGTTATATCAAGGATATTTAGAACACTGCTCTCTGCAACCTCATCGTCGTCTTCTCGTCAGTGCTGAGAAGAAGAAGAAGAAAGAGAAAGACGTACGTCTTTCCGATCGACAAAAAAGAAGACCTACCTCTGGTGGTTCTCCCTGATGTCTCTAAGCGGTGGTTCTCCGTCTCCAAGCATAAGTAAGCTCTCTCGCCCCTGATCTCTCTTTCTCCAGTCCCCCCAGATCTTCTCTCCCCCTGATCTCTCCCCCGATTCTTCCTCTCTCTGCTCTCTCCCGAGGGAGAGAAAGCAGAGAGAGATCGGAGGGAGAGAGAGTGATGGGGGGTGAGAGGAGAGACAGAGAGATCGGGGGAAAAATATAGGAAAGAGTAAAGGACATTATGATATAATTGACTAGCATATTGGAAATTGAAATATGAATTATAATGAATAGCATGACTAAAAAATTATAAATTATAATTGATTTATGAATTATTGTAAACTGAATTATGAATCTTTGTGTAGATTTACTAGCATGGCTAAAAATTATGAATTAATGAAATATGTGGATCATATTGTTATTCGTGCAGATGGAATTATGAATTATAACTTGTGAATGTGAAAAATTATTGTAAGACTTGCTTTTTTAGATTTTTTAAAATTATTTTCCTATTTATAAAAATTCTTAAATATAATATATATTAAATAAAAATATTAAATCGTGTAACTTATGTTATGCGTTACGTTATAACCTATGTTAACATAATAGAAGAAAAATGTTATCATTACGTTATCGTTATTTTAAACATTGGTATTGGCCCCAAAAGAAAAAGATTCTAACTCTTCCATCTTTGAAACAACCATAAATATTTAAGAGACTAATGTACATAACTGCTATGAAAATAGAAAGGGATAAATTAATCCAGTTAAGGAATAATATAAATGTGTAGGACTTTTATGTAAAAGTCCATATTCATATGTATAAAGTTAAAGGGAGAGGAATCATTATCCATCTCACTTTCTTCCAAACTCTCAAAAATCCTAATCCTATGAGTCATGATATCAGAGCCTTGATCCTCTTCCCTACAACTGATGCAATCACTGTTTGACAATACTAGTACCCTTCCCAAACTCAAAGACTACACCTCAGTGCCAACTGAAGTTGCCAAGAGTGTTATAGAAAACAAAAGGTAGGGCACGACAAAGCTGGACCCACGGTGCAACACCTAGGTGGATGCCCAGTCGCGACCTTGGTGAACTAAGATCAAGAAAAAGAATTTGTTACAGAGGATTCACCAACCTCTCCCGTTGTTGCCGGAGGCAATGAAGGTCTCACCATTGCCTCCTGTAGACCCCGCCATTGCCCGCTACACGCCCCGCTGCCATATGGAGTGATTTGAGGGGAGGGAATGGGTCAGGGCTTCAAGACCTAACCTATTATATAAGTAGCGTGTGACTTTCGTCCTCCTTTTGTTAAGTTGAAATTGCAACAGCGTGTGACAACGACTATGGGAGGGGACGACAAGGCCTTCGATTGCCTCTAGCGATGGAAGGGGACGACAAGGCCTTCGATGGAGCACAGAGGCAACACCTAACACAGATGCTTACACGTTAATCACAGTGCCTGGGTGCTGCCTCCAACTAAGTGGGTGCCTAGGCGACTTTTCAAAACACTGCTTCCCAACTACATTGCCACCTCTTTCTAACCTCACCAGTTGTTGTTGCCTCTTTCCGACATCACTGACACCACCAAAATCCTTTTCCCGACATTGACAACTATGTCACCTCTTCGGGTCATCATTGACATTGACTCCACCATATAGAATTTAGTCCGACTCCGCCACTATCTCTTCAACCCTGAGCCAACATATAGGCTTAGATATTTTGTCCTGTGGAATCAAAACTTAGCTTATGTATTCTTACTCTGTTGGATCAAAACTCAATTTAGATACTGTCAATTTTGTTGATGATTATTTTTATGTTAGTTATACTTAACAAAGAGTTGTTCAAAGTTTTTTTCTATGTTCAATTATTTACTAAAACTCAATTTGGTGTTTCTATTTGAAACTTGAATTTAGAGAGAATTGAATCGAACTATTATTGATGAGGGCAATGCCCGAATATATAGGCATACAATAACATCATAAGAAAACCTCTAATTCTAATATAATTAATATTGCATAATCCTAATCCTAATACTATTCTTAACACCACCTCGCAAACTAGCGATAGATGAAAATTGTGAGTTTGGATGAAAGAAAAAAAAACTGCAAAATATCTGTTGACAAATCTGAAAGTTGAAGTTGATCCCTGGTGCTGTTGAAGAGTAATCACCGGAAAGCTTGCATCTTGAACATTTGAGATAAGTATGGAACAATTGAGAGTATCTTCTGAAGAAGGAGAAGGAGAGATTCCGATCGATACAGAGCACTTTCTTAAGTTTGACCTAAATCACTTTCACAAGGGGGAGTTTGGGCTTGTAAGTCGCTTTAGTATACACATGGAGGACTCCAAAACCTAACAAAGTGTCTCCTTCACGTGTCGCAAGGTGGACTTTGAGTCTATAAGTGCTTTAGCGTACACAGGGTGGAGTCCAAAAACCCATGAAGTGTGTCTCTTTTGTTTGAAGCAGGGTGAACATTAAAATAGTACAAAATCCGTTGATGGAAAGAAAAAGGTCAGTGACAATTCATCGAAGAAGAGACAACCGATAGTGACAAATTCGTCGAAGAGGAGATGACCGATAGTGAAAAATTCGTCAAAGAAGAGACGACCAATAGTGACAAATCCGTCGAAGAAGAAAAATCAACGAAGATGAAGATGTCGTGCCAAACGAAAAAGAAGTCGTCGAACAACCAAAAGACAATGGTGGCCGGTGAGTTTGAAGAAGAAAACCAGTGATCAATAGGCTGATGAGGCGAGTCGACAACGAGATTCCGACGAGTCAAGTCTAAAGAAACAGGTTTGAATCTTAGTCAAGTTTGAATCCGAGTCTGAATCTGATTTGCACTCTTGGTCAAAGTAGGATTGACTGCAAACTAAATCTAATTTAAATCTTGATTGGGCTTCGAGTCAGATATGGATCCAATTAGGAATTATTAAGTGTCGCGAATGATCATTGACATAGGCAAGCTGGTGCTGTTGACTCAATCAGACTGGAGTTAATGGACATCAAATCTGACTCAGAGAGGAATTGAAGTCAAAGTCCGAGTAAGATTCAGATTCAAAGCATGGTGATCACGAGGTGCTGGCCTCACACACAACTTGATTCCAAAACTTTGTGATGTAGTCCAAAGTCACCTTGCAATCTATAGGAAGCCTCGGGCACACACGAAGTTTGCAAGATCAGAGAATCGCAACTTGATCAAGTCTTGAATTGAAGGGCAAGCATGAGCCGAGTACACCAATCAAGAAGAACAAAGCCAAAGCTTGCAAAAATGAATACAAAAGAAAACCCATGGTTGGTGATCTGGGTTGTTTGCATTAGATTCCAGAGCATGATGAGAGAAATGTGACGTGAGCGCATGAGATTTTCATGAAAGTTGTGCACTCCGCAAATTTTCATGAATTTTGCATGGATCTCATGTGCAGAACAAATGTGTGGACTCGATCAATATTGGATCTCATGCACAAGGCAGGGGCAACAAGAACAAGCAGTGAGTCGTTGTTGGAGAGCTCTTGGGAGAGTTGACGAGCTTGTTGGCTTCATAGTTGGTGACGGCCGCAGAGGTTGCGCACGGAACGAGTGGCCCGGCACTAGGCACACGCTATGTGAGCGCGACCCAACATAGACTCAAAGATTGTGTCGAAACGACGATCAACAAAGAAATTTTTTGAGAGGCTCTGATACCATGAAAGTTGAATTTAGGGAGAATTAAATCAAACTACTATTGATGAGAACAACACCCGAATATATAGGCAAACAATTACATGACAAGGAAACTTTAATCCTAATATAATTAGTATTGCATAATCCTAATTCTAATACTATTCTTAACACTATCCGTGCATTACAAAGTGATAATCCAAAGAATATTTCCTCTTCACTTACTGATTTTATATCACAATCTGGTCCCATTCACCAATCTGCATGATCATACACATCACAAGACATCTTTTGGAGGTTGCTCGTATACTGTTAATTCATATGAAGATCCCGAAGTACTTCTGGGTGATGTTCTTACTGTTTGTTATCTTATCAATTGCATGCTTTCATCTATTCTTAATGGGTCAGATTCTTCATGCATTACTTTAACCATCTCCTCGAGCATTTTCTTTACCACCTTGCATCTTTTGGTTATCTGTTTCTTGCATGATAATCGACTCGGTGTCACCAAGCTGGATCCTAGACTAATCAAGTGTGTTTTTTTAGGATATTCTCAGACTAAAAAAGGGTACAAATGTAATTGTCCTATTTCAAATTGATTTCTCTTTGATGCTATCCCCTATTTTCAAAGTGAACAATCCAACTTTGATTCAGATAATGGGCTTTTATTTTTTCCTGTTCCATATTGAATCATTTGGCGACTGAGAAATCATTGCCACCGAAGTATGGAAAACCATTGAAGGTGTACACAAGTGTGCTCCATAAAATAAAGAGGCCTCGTCCTCTATGTCAGTGCCCTTTGCTGATTCAACTCCCAGTGAGTTACAACTCTTTTTGATCCAGATGTCCCGATTGCTCTTCAGATACTAAAGAGTTAAACTTCTCACCCATTACCTAAGTTTTTTTTTTTTTAATGCTCGTCTATTGACTCATATCATGCTTTTATTTCTTCCTTAATTTTCCTAACAAAGCATGTGTCAATGTCTCATCCAGATTGTAAGTTATGATGGAACATGAGATTTGACACCTCTTCTGAGTGGAAAGAAATTGGTTGTTTATTGGGGGGTAATGGGTACATATAGACAAATTGAATCCTAATGGCTCTTTGGCTCGACTTAAAGCTAGGCTAGTGGTTAAAAGATATTCCCAAACATATGAAAATCACTATGGTGAAGAATGACATTAGTGGATCTTCTAATCTCACTTGCTATACTTATCATTGGCCACTGCATTATCTCAATGTCAAGAATACCTCTCTCCATTGCACTCTTGAAGTTGAAGTCTATATAAGCAACCTCAAGAGTTTGGCGCTCAGAGGGGAGACATAGAAGGTATGTAGACTTATAGATTCATTATATGGCTGAAAGCAGTTTCCTAGAGTATGGTTTGAAATTTTTTTTGTGAAAATATATGGTCTTCGAAGATGTAATAATGAATATTTTGTCTTCACTAGGCATCATTGTGGCAAGCAGATCTTGCTAGTTGTGCATGTTGATGACATTGTTATTATTAGAGATGATGATACGGGATCAATGCTGTGAAGGCCTTTGCAGAAGTTTCACAACAAAAAATCTTGACATTAAGGCCTGAGTAATGATGAATTCATGATGATTGGAGTGTGACAAAAGACAAAAGGTTAGATGGTCAAAGGACCTTTGTTCGCTTTTAACAAACTAGGTACCTATGGAGTTAGGAAAGGAATGCTGAAGTCCCAATTCAGCGTTCATGTCCATTTCAGTTGTATACATTATGTTAAATATTTTTGTAGTCCATGTTAACATAGGCAGCTTAATTAGTAATGTAGGGATGTTATAATGTCTTTGTAGAAATTTATCCATCTGCAAGTAAGGGGGTTTATTTATCTCAAAGAAAATATTTTGTCAGAAGCTGAGATAATGGGATGGAAGCCAGGGGATGCTCCAATGAATCAGAATTTCAAGCTGATGTGAGATCAAGGAGTTATTGCATGATCCAAGTAAGTACAGAGTAAATGAACTAATTATAGTTACCCGACGGGAATTGCTTACCCAGTGAGTGTTATTAGTTTATGTGTGATCCCCAACTAGTAGAGATACTACTATTCAAATTCTTTGATTCCCAAACTAGTAATTGAGATACTACTATTAAAATTCAGTGATACTCAGAGATGATGTTATTTTCTAATATAGACACTCTCAGGTAACTAGTATTTAGATGCTGATCGGCATAATCACCATTTGACAGGCGATCTACTACAGGATATTGTGTATATTAGAGGGGAACCTTGTGTTTGAAAGTGTTAGGAGGCAGAGTGTTGTGTTTAGGTTGAACATAAAATAAATATCCAGCAAATTAAATATCCAGCCATGGCTAATACCACATGGAACTACTATGGACACAACTTCTAGGTGAGCTTGGTTATACACCATTCTATCATACACGAATAACCAAGCGGCTATCGGTGGTGCATCCAATCCGGAGTTCCATGAGTACTAAAATATTGAGGTTGATTGTCGTTTTGTTCAGGAGAAGTTCATAGAGGAGAAGATCATTAAAACGAGATATTCAAAATCGCTAATCATTTGGCGAACTTGATTACTTAACCACTTGAGAAATATGGGTTTAAGTTCATTTGTAGCAAGCTGGGTATGCATGATTTATATGCTCCAACTCCATGGTGGACTACCCCATGATGATCTGAGGTGTTCATCTTGATCTACATACTCAAATTAGACTAAAATTGAAAAATCAAATGATTCCAAACCTTTTCCCATACATTAAGTGGTTACACAAAATATGTTATATTAGTTGTATAAAAAAGATGTCTTTTGATGCAGGGTTAGTTGTTCGAGACCTGGTAAGTGCACAATCCAGCATATCCCTGAAAATACAAACGGCAAGCATAGGGTTTAACCATAGTCAAAGAGAAGACACTTTAAAAGAATGGTGCATAATCACAACTTCCAATCCCACGATATTCTCTTGACTTTATTGTCCTAATATTTCTGTGATTTCTGGAAGTGAATGCAAGTACCATATTCTGTTCCAGACATATGGTTGGACATGGATATTCTCCACATATGACACAACTACATAAGTATATGCTTGTTTTTTGTGTGGGTATGCATGTATTCACATATATCTAAACCTTAAATTAAAATTATTCACAAAACAATCAATAATAAAAGGTGCATAACTAACATATTTTAAGCATATTTTGAGGTTGTACACATTTGCAAGTGTCGGAGCCAAAATTTTACAATCAGAAGTAGTATATATATAATAGTTAATAACCACACAAATTATGAGAGAAAATGAAGCTGCAGAAATGAACACTCTAATAGTGAATTCTGATTCCGAACTGCATAATGTTGAAGATGATGCTCATTGACATAGATAATTTTGGGAAAACAAAAACTAACAACGGGGACAATGTGAGCCTTAAGGTTTACTTTTTGCAGACTATGTCTACAGAGAATAACAGATTCAGCCAAACTCAATTAGCTTATTGAGTTCATTTTGGATCTCATATCTGATTGAATTCTTAGTACTGTAACTGTAGCTGCTCCAACTGGGCAAATTATGGAAAAGGTTATAGTTTACCAATTATTCAGGAAGAAAAAAAGGCCTAAAAAAGAAAGAAAAAGAACTTTGAGTGCATACCAAACTGAGAGCAGTTGTTCCCAGAAGCAAAAGATATAATTTACCCTGTCAAAAGCAATCAAACAAATAATTAAATGGCCAAATGGATAACACAACCACATATTTAGTGACTAATATCAGATAATAAAGGATAGGTAACTCATATTCTGTTGCAAGTCTACCACAGATACAAAAATTGAGAGTTACAAAAGTACAACAAGTTGACTATAGTAAACTTTTATAAGAAACCAATTAAATAACTTAAGAAACAACGTGGACATGTTTGATAATCACTACTGTGATACCACAATAAAGGTTGTTGATCTCAAAAAGTATCTTTATGAATGCATGACAACTAGGTGAGAGTGCAGCCACAACATGCCAGTGATGCTTGTAGTCCAGTGCAACTGTGGCAGATAGCTTAGCTTCAAGTTCATTGATAGGTTTTGAATAGGTTGTGCCACAACAAAAGGTTGTGCGATCTCAACAAGTATCCTTGTGAATGTGTGCCAACTAGGGAGAATGCGCTGGATCATGCTAGCTGATGCTTGAAGTCCAGTCTAAGTGAGGCATTGAAGCTTAGCTTCAAGTTCATTCATAGGTTTTGAATAGGGAAAATACA
>JAVJIF010028865.1:0-57642 GCA_038442645.1 Agave tequilana | reverse complement strand
ATGATTTAGATGCATGTTTGAAGAAAAAAGGATGTTTTACAAAATAAGATAGATGCACATGTTTGCCATGCTAGGGTAGTTCCATCACCTAATGCAGTACCTCTTCTTCTAGAATTAATGATGATATTTGTTTGCTTAAGAAGAGTGTAGATTGTTTGGGCTCCACTTTGAGCCAATGTGTAGAAGGGCATACACGTTTGGAAAACTTTGTTTCGCAAAGAAACAAGTTTCATCTTTCATTGCACACCCTCCACGGCATTACACATGCTCCTCACGGACACCATCACACGTTGCTCATGTGTACACTTGTACACATTGTGGACGTAGGGCCACCTTGCTAAATTTTGTTTTGATAGATTAAATATTGATAATTTAGCAAAGAAATTTGTTTGGGTTAGAGAAGGTACTAACCCCCATGGACCCAAAAGAGTATGGGTACCAAAAACCACCCCTCCAATTTTTGATGTAGGTGTGGGCACTCTCACATGACGTGAGAATGATGGCACCTTGGAGTGGATGCGTTCCGAGCCTAAAGGAGATCATTTGGATGCATCACCTTCAAGGGGAAGAGATGGTGGGATGACACCTCGGTTTGGAGAATTAGAGAAGGCCCTCATCGGTTTTGGTATAAATCTCTAACTCTCATAATTATTGTTTACATGCTCTCATATTCATTTGGTTCTAGCATGTTTTTCATTGTCTTTGGATTAGTATGTAAATGCCATGATTATTAGATCCTTGACATACAGTTATAGTATTGAGACACACATACTTATATGAACCCATATTTAGTGTTCTCACCGTTTGTTTAGCTATAATGTATATCATGAATCTAATACATGTGAATTTACATAGTAATCATGTTTTGGTTTTATCATGATGAGTTTTAGCTTGATGCTTCATGTGGTGATAACATGTTTAAATGTAGATTTATCAAAACTTGTATTATACATGTACAAATAGTGAGCTACATTTGTTCTTATATATTTGCACTTCATGCTCATTTGTACTCACTATATGCACACGTATGAGCTAGGTTTGATGATTTGTTCATTTATACTTGTTATGACTTGAATATTTGTTTTAAGTGTTAGTTTTCATTAAGACTATATGTATACTTGTACATATAATGAGCACAAATAAATCTTTATATATGTTTGGGCCTGAATGCTTATTTGTACCATTAGATGTGCTAGTATAGTCTAGTTTTGATGATTCATACATTTAAAACTTGTATTCCCATTTTTGAATTTGTTTGAAAAATTATGTGTTTTCCATTTCATGTTTATGTTTATTTTGCCAAACTTGAAGATATACATGTATACCCTTTGAGTCATTTGTCTTTCATGCAAATATCTATTATGGACTCAAAGTATTTTAGGGAGATGTATGTATGCTTTTTTTGTGTGACAAATCATACATATACCTTGAAAAGAATTGGTATCGAATTGTCTTAATGAAAAGCTAAATTTTCATATTTTTTCATGCTATCATATTTTGTTTTCATGAATGGTATTTAAACTTCATGTATATGCTTATCTTGTCAAAACTATTAGATATGCATGACTATCCTTTTGAGCCACGTGCCTTCATGCATTTACTTTTGTGGACTCGTTGAGTTTTGGATATGTATGTATATTTTAGTTTATACTAGACATACATATGCCTTGAAGATTAAGTAGTTTTTATGATTCTCATGTTTTGATGAATTTTTGTTTAAAGGAATTTAAAAAGAGCTTAATGCAAATTTTCATGATTATGGTCTTCACATTTTACTTGTCACACTCATATTATTGCTTGCTCATGTTTTGTTTTCATGAGTCAAAAATTATGCTTTATTGATTAGAGTGATGATTATCATGTGATTTTCATATTTTATGAAAATAATCTTGTTTATTCCTTACTTAAAGGATTTCGTACTAGTTAACAAAACTTTCCATTTTAACTAGTTCGTATTCTTCGTTGTGATATGAGTTATACCATGATTATTATTGGTATTTCAATTGGTATCATTGAACTCTTTCAATTGGTATCAATTTGATTCTTCTTGTATACTCATATTTATTTATTGTGTATGTATGCTATCAATTGGTATCATCTATTAGTGATTGGTACTCATTCTATTTCATACACATATACATGTTTTTATTTGTGCTATTATATCTCTATATCTTAAGCACAAATCTTGTTTATGCTAGAGCTTGATTTTTACCTTTATTTCAATTGATTTAATTTTCAATTGGCATCTTAATTCAAGCCTATGCATGTTTTTTTTTTTTGGTATTTCATAAAGGGGAGTAAACTAGAATCTCTTATTTTTCAATTGGTATTTGATTTCCACTCCCACACTTTATGACTTCAAAAAAAAAATGAATTTTTTAAATAAAAAAAATAACTTCAATTTGGTATCATATGCTCTTAAAAGTAAAAATACTTTCTATTGATATCAAGATTGTTTAGATATCATTGGTATGCTATATGTTGCTTATCAATTGGTATCAAGTTGCCTTAAATTTAAAAAAAAAATGATATGTATTCTTGATTGATTTACATGTTTTACTTTACAAATTGGAATCAATATGCACTTTGTTGTCTTATCTTGAATTGGTATCATTGTTGTTATGAATGATTTGATTACCCCTTCTTAATCCTTTATTTTGACAAAAGGGGGAGAAAATTTGTTTTTATGTTTTATACCCCTTTGTTGATGATTGACAAAAAGGGGGAGAAGTATTTGTGTTTTGTGTTTTATATATGCATGTCTTCCTTATCTAAGGGGGATAAGTATTTGTTATGCATGTCTTCCTTGCTTAAGGGGAGTATTTGTTGTGTTTGCATATATGATGTTAATTGATATCTAGTTTAATTAGTTTAATTGGTATTTAGAGCATGTTTACATGTCTTGTTTATTTTGAATTGGTATCTAGAAACATATTTTATTTTGAATATTTCATTGATATCTAGAGCACCTTGTTTATATGCATTGTCATTCATTGCATATTTAATGTTTATTTGTTTATGCATGAGTTAAGGGGGAGCTTCTTTGAAGCTTAACTTTAATCCATGCATATATAACTCCATGAGTTTTGTCATCATCAAAAAGGGGAGATTGTTGGCCCAAAGGCCTTCCACTCTAGTTTTGATGATGACTCATTCATGTAGTTATGTTACTAATAATCTTGTGATTCTAAGTTCAGATCATTAGCAAGATATTAGTTGATGATTAGCTTCAACAAAGGAGTTTAGAAGCTTTTCATGGTGATTCCAGGGCCAAAGCTTCAAAATCACACATTGCCTAGCCCATGGATGGAGTTTTGGAGCAAGTCAACTTGAAGATGAAGATCATCAAGAAGACTTAGGTATCCATAGTTTAGTTTAGTGTGTTTTAGATCCATTTGTAAAGCTTAGTATAGTTGATATGCTCAAGTTCACAATACACAACATTTCATGTTTTTGATTGAATCGGATTTGGATTTCAAATACATGTATCAGGTTTTAGATTTGAACCGGTTTTAGTTCTACAGATCTGCTTGACACCCTTCTATAGTTATTATCATAACTTTTTATTTTTATATTCAAATAACATGATTTAACTTGCATTTTAAAGATAATTTTCAGATCTAAATTTCTTATTTAATAACCTTTTTCAGATTCTAATTTAAAGTTATCAAATATTTGGTGAAATCGGTCCTTGTTCTGAAAACAGGTACAGTTTCTGTTTTGACACATGTCAGTGTTTTGTTGATAACTTTCTCATCTAAATGATATTGATTTGATTAAGTTGAATTAGAAATAAGACTTCAATATATACAACTTTATCCTATATACTTATTCCCAAATTCGAACGTTTTCAGCTCGAAAAATGTGTTCCAATCTGACCCATTTTGCTGCCTGCCAGACTGGGCCGGTCGACAGGGACGGTCGACCGGGACAAGCGGCCAGTCGACCGGCCGCCGGACGACGGCCGGACGTGCACAAAACCGTGCACGTCGGCTGTTTCTGTAGACGGTCGACCGTGCGGTCGACCGACTGTCACCAGATTGGTCTCTGTTTGTTTGGGTCGACCGCCAGGTCGACCGGCAGCTGTCAACGGTCATATTTTTGACCGTTTGACGGTCGACCGGTGCGGTCGACCGCCAAGCCTGTCAGGCTGACACGTCAGCCTAACGGCTAGTTTTGAATTTGGCCTATATAAACCCCATTGTTTGGAGTTTCTCCTCAAGATTTTTATGCCAAAATTTCCTGACCTTTACTAGTGTTTTAACAGTGTTTTCAAAAGAGTTTTTTTGTGCAAAAAGGATTCATTCATTTTGTTTTAGGTTTTGGAAAAATCAAAGAAAATAGGATTTGGGATATTTGTATTGGTTTCCATTCTATATTTTTTACAAGAATTTTTCCCAAGTATTTTCTTTGTGTTCTTATTTTCCAAAACACCTAGTTTTCCACACTTGAGCCATATCTTCTATCCTAAACTATTAGGATCTTGTTTTTGTGAAAAAAGAGAAAAGAGAGAGTTTTGAGGTTGTTGTTGTGGCCTCTAAGTTGTAAACCCTCCTTTTATTTGTGAATCCCTCTTCGGTAGAGGTGATCGGAGTGGTATTGGTTTGGATCCCTCTTTGGTAGAGGTGATTGAGTTTGTTGTGAGCCTCTTCGGTAGAGGTGTTATTGTTGTTGTTGGCTACGGGCCGTATCCCTCTTCGGTAAAGGTGGATTGTGGTTGTATTGCCTCGGTGGCATTGTAAGGTTGAGAGAGGAGTTTGGTACTCCTATAGTGGATTGGAAAATCCTACACGGTGTGTAGGCGGGGATGTAGAGCTAGGGGCTCGAAACTCGAAACATATCTTGGTCTTTGCGATTGATCCAATATCTCTCAACTCTTACTCTCTTTACTTTGTGCAAGCATCATTTCATTCAAGCATCATTCTTTCATTGCATACATATCTTATACATTGCTTGTGTTGCCTTGCATCTTTATATTGCAATTCATTCTTATATGCTTGGCTTGATTGTGTGTGCACATATTTCATATTGCTTGGATTGCTTGTGTGTGTGTGCCTAACTTATACTCATCCAACAAGAGCTTCACATAGCACCTCAACCCATTAAAGGGGAATCAAGAGGAGTTAGTCCAGAGCCCTTCACGGGGAATTCGGCTACACTTGTTGTATTGTATTAAATTTGTGCAACATTTGCATTAGCTTCCGCATTTAGAGCATTTAGTTTCTAGATTAGCACTTACACCTATTCACCCCCCCCCCCTCTAGGTGTACTTTCACAAGGGGATAACCCCTTAAGGTAACTACCGAATTCGAGGATGAGGACATGTCATATGATGAGCTTACCACTTTTTGTCAACTCCTACTTGAGAAATATGACATGATTAAGAAAGAAAATAAAATTTGAAAAAAAATTTGATTGCATGCATAAGGAAAATGATTCATTTAGAAATAAGGTTGCATGCATTGAAAAAGAAAATGAATTTTTGAAAAATGAGAATGTTTCCTTAATGTCCAAATTGAATGATTTATGTGAAGGAAAACAGTAATTTGAAAAATGAAATTATTTTGGTGAAAAACAAAAAGAAGTTATTTTTCAAGAAAACTCTTGTTTAAAAAGAAAAATTTGTGAAAAAGAAAAAGATTTTGTTTCTAAAAAGAAAAAGAAAAATGATTCTTTATCTCATCTGCTTTACATGTCACCACTAATGAGATTAAAGATTTGAAAAATAAAATGGATTGTTTGAGTTCTACCTTGAACTCTTGTGCATTTAACCATACTAGGTTGGAGTCAATGTTTCAAAGAAACAAACTCCACACATTCATGCACAACATCATCATGCATATGCTTATGTTGCACGTCATGATCACACCCACACACATAAGCATTCTAAGGTGTACACTTGTACACATTGTGGCCGCAAAGGGCATTTAGCAAAATTTTGTTATGATAGGTTAAATCATTTTAATTTTGCTAATAAAAATTTTTGGGTTCCTTACAAGACTAACCCAAAGGACCCAAGAAAATATGGGTACCAAAACCCCCACCCCATGTCTTTGATGTAGGTGAGGGATCTCTCAAGACGTGAGAGACTTGGTGCCTTGATGGTGGATGCAAATGGATATTATGGACACACTTATTGATGCATCGCTATCAAGGAGGTTTTGGTGGGACAACCACCATGCTTGGAGCTTTGGAGTTGGTAACAATTTCTAAACTCCTACTTTTTATGTACATGCTTTTTACTTATATCATATTCATAGCATGTTCATGTTTTGTGTTTCTTATGTGCTTCATGTGGTAAAAAACATGCTTAGATGTAGTTTTTATCAAAACTTGTATTATTCATGTACAAATAGTGAGTTACATTTGATTCATATATATTTGCACTTCATGCTCATTTGTACCCACTATATGCACATGTATAGACTAGTTTTGATGATTCTCTCATTTATACATGCTTTGCAAAATTTTATGATTTTACTTCATGTATATGTATTTTTAATTCAAATCTAATAAATATACATGTATACCCGTGAGTCTCTTGCCTTCATGCAAATACAATTGATAGACTCTTTTATGTTTGGGATATGTATGTGTATTGTTAGGATTGGATAAATCATACATATACCTAGAAGTGTGCTTTGTTTTTATGAAAAATGAATGTTCATGTTTGATTGATAAAAAAATATGAATTTTATGATTTAAAAATGAAACTCACACTTTTTGAGCTTCAATGTCTATTTTCATGAAAATGCTATTGTACGCGCCGGAAAAAAGAGAAAGAGGTGCTTTGCTATAAAATTTTCCTTGAATCAGATGAAAGAATTACAACAAAACTGCTTTTCCTTCCAGTTACAAGGAGGGAGGATGTGAGTCTTGAATCCTCCCTTTATTTAATGCTGGGTTCTTTGTGTGACAGTGGGAGAGTGAATCTTGTTCTCCGTTGACCGGATGACCGTCGGGATCGTCAGGGATCTTCTCTTCGGCTGGTAGAAAGAGTAGCACAGCTCTTGTCTACCAAAACTCTCAAAGAGAAGGCAGGCAAAGAGTAGCTTGTACGCAGCAAGCTTGACGAAAAGTTGAGCTCTCTCCTTTTTCTGCCGTGTCTGGTCGTCTGATTGCCGATCCTCTTATCACCAAATGCCTTTGATTGCTGATCGCCAACTGCCACTCTCCTCTTATCGTCCCCTTTATCTCTTATTCCCTCAACCTCATAGCAAACGAGGCTATTTATAGAGGTCCTAGGGGTGAACGTGCCCCCTAAAAATGCTCCACGATGAGGGGCTGACCTCCCCGCTATGTGGGCGGTGACTGGCCCCATAACCAGGGTGGTTATAACTGAGACGCGGGTTTAAGCCCACGCGCCTTGAGGTCGGGGCGCGGGTGTCGAGCCCATGCGCTTGATGCTGAGACGCGGGTGTCGAGCCCACGCGCCTGATGCTGAGACGCGGGTGTCGAGCCCACACGTCTTGATGCTGAAACTCTGCCTTTTAATGGCTTGTCTATTAGTGATTTTTAGACAGCCTACAGCTATTTACATGACTTTTGAACACTCACACTTTATTTATTTTGTCATGACTTAGTTTCATGGACATATTTTTGAGCTTTATAGACTATGAGTATAAATTTTGTGTATTTAGTTTTGTTTCATGAAAAATATATGATTTGTTGTATTTTGAAGGATCTTTAACTAGTTTTTCAAAAATCAATTTATACTAGTTATTTATTCTTCAAATAGTAGTTTATGAGATATCCACATGATCCTACTTTACTTCAATCATATGGATAAATTCTTTTGTGTTCTCAAGATTTGATGCTTCCTGAATTGAATATTAGTTTAAATATTAGTTTTTGTCAACACTAGGATTTATACTTGTACATATTGTGGGTCACAAATAAATCTATATATGGTTGGGTTTGATTGCTTATTTGTGCCTATTAGGTGTGCTAGTATAGCCTAGTTTTGATGATCCTTACATTTTTAAACTTGTATTCCCATTTTGGATTTGTGTTATGATCATGTGCTTTCATTTCATGTATATGTTTATTTTGCTAAACTTTAAGATATACATGGATACCTCTTGAGTCATTTGCCTTTCATGCAAATCTATATATATGGACTCAATTGTGTTTAGGGATATGTATGTATACTTCTTGAATTGTCAAAACATACATATAACTTGAAATATTTTTTTTAAAAAATTTTGTGGTGATTTTCATGTTTTCAAAATTTATGATAATTTTCACATTGTCTTATTTAAAGGAATATTGAGCTTCATTGTCATTTTTATGTGATTTACACATATTTCATGAAAAATATTTTATATTCCTTGACTGAAGGATTCCGTACTAGTTTTCAAACATTTTCATTTAACTAGTTTGAGTTCTTCATGTGGTAGATTATATGATGTATACACTTAAACTTAATTTTCAATTGATATCATTGGATATTTTCAATTGGTATCAATTTGACTCTATTTTTGTATATACTCATATTTTGTTCTCTTATATATGTATGTATCAATTTCAATTGTACTCATTTTTCATACATATATATGTTTTGTATTTGAGCTTAAGTTAAAATTGTTTTACATGTTTAAAGCACAAAGTTGTTTATGATAAAAAAAAATCATGTTTATTTGATATCTCAAGATTTGTTTTATTGAAAAAAAATTTAAAATATCTATATATAAGAAAATTCAAAATTTTTGATTTGTATTGCCTATATGCAAGGAGAGTTTAACATCTCTTCTACATATAGATTCATATTGAGTGTATTGTATATTGAGGAGCTTGACCACTCTCTTTATGTGTTACACGTGTGTAGGGGGAGCTTCACATCTCCTCTTATTCATTACATAATATGTTATGTGAATTGGGGCTTGTCATCCCTTCTTCATGTAATGCATATGTATAGGGAAGCTAACTTAGCGTCTTCCTCTTTATGAATGTAAATCGCATATAACCATTATTGATCGATTTGTTTTACCCCTTCATTGGTTCTTTGTTTCGGACAAAAAGGGAGAGAAAAAATTTGTTTTGTTTTTACTTCAACCCTTTTATTGATGATTGACAAAAAGGGGGAGAAGAATTTCAGGTTTATATGCATGTTTTCCTTGCTTTATTATTAAAGGGGGAGAAGAATTTATGTTTATGCATATATGTTTTGTTTTGCAAATAGGAGAAAAAGAATTTGATTTGTTTTATGCTTGTTAGCATGTTTATCTCCTAGATTTGCATACATGTTCATTGTGCTTCATTTCCATATTATATTGTTTATTTGTTATGCATGAGTTAAGGGGGAGCTTTTTGAAGCTTTACTTTAATCCATGCATATATAACTTCATGAGTTTTGCCATCATCAAAAAGGGGGAGATTGTTGGCCCAAGGCCATCACTCTAGTTTTGATTATGATCAACTCATGTAGTTATAGTA
Source organism: Agave tequilana (assembly GCA_038442645.1). Classification (NCBI taxonomy): domain Eukaryota; kingdom Viridiplantae; phylum Streptophyta; class Magnoliopsida; order Asparagales; family Asparagaceae; genus Agave; species Agave tequilana. The sequence goes on along the minus strand of JAVJIF010028865.1, from coordinate 48,207 downwards.
CTAATGATCTTGTGTTTAATTAGTGTCAGATTTATGATCAAGATCTTAGTAGGTGTGGAGCTTCAACAAAGGATTTTAAGACAAGTTTTGGAGCTAGCACCGGTTGATTCACAAGCCTATGCATCAAGACCACATCAAGAGTTGAGCTCGTTGGATCGTGTTTGGACCAAGTCTAGAGAATGAGAAGACTTCAAGGGAAGACTTCAAAATCAAGACTTGTGTCTATGTATAAGATTTAGTTTTTAGAAGATTTTTGTGTTTTAGATAAAATGTAAAGGATAGAATAGTTGGTGGATTGCTCAGGTATATATCACACACACACTCTTGATTTAGTTGTCTTTTCATAAAAGAATTTCAGATTTAGAAAAGACTTTCATTTTGGAAAAAATACTTTTTGGTTTTTGGAATTTCTTATATGCATGTCTTTTATCCAAAACCATATTTAGAGCTTAATGCCAAAACATAAATATTTCATCTTAATTGTGTAGTAGATCATATCCATACACACTATGCTTTAATGAGTTCAAAATATCTAGTTTTTGTATTTAAAGGAGTTTTGGAAAAATAAGATTTTGGAAAATACAAGTTTTTCATTTGAGCCAATATTTCCAACTTACAAAAATAGTCCAATCTTTTATAACATGCCTTGATTTTTTGCAAGCATGTTTGTTATCAAAGTATATTGGTAAAACTATTTTTGTACATTTTCTAAGTATTTATGAGATTTTATTTCAATCAAAAAGACCAAGTTTTAAATCCCAGTTTTTCTGTTTCAGGCTTCAGCCAGTCGACTAGTTGACCGACCAATTCGACTAGGGTTGAAGTCGGTCGACCGGCTCAGTCAACCGATGTGCACAGCGTGCATGCCAGTTCTGCAGGATGGCCGGCCGACCGACCCGGTCGACCGTCCAGAGAGCTCTGCTCTCTGGAAAGGCCCCGGCCGACCGCGCGGTCGACCGGACAGAGAGATTGCTCTCTGTATCCTGGATTGGTCGACCGCCCGGTCGACCGATGGCTCAAACGGTCTGAAATATGACCGTTGGCCGGTCGGCCGGACGGTCGACCGACAGGCCTGACAGAACCCCAACGGCTAGTTTTTGACAGCCTATAAATTTGGGGGTTTGGGCATTATTTTTCACCAAGATTTCTAGTGGACTTTGAGCCAGTTTTTCTCATTCCTTTAAAAGAGTTTTCTCCACTAAATAGAGAGCTAATACTTTCAATCAAAAGGGAAGAATTTATCAAGAGTGTTTAAAGTGATTCTTTGAGTTTTCCTCCACCATTCTCTTCCTTGTTTTTCTCACACAAACACTTGAGCATCCATTGATTATTCATTCTATAGGAGTGTTGTAGTGAGAGTGCTTTTAGGTGATCAAAGTGTTGTGATCACCAAAGATCTTTTCTTTGTACTTTGAGGAGGCGGGCAAGTGTGCTCGCGGTGGTTTAGAGTTCGATTGTGAACTCTTGGTTTCAGGTGCGGGCCTCGGCAAGCTTGTGGGGCTTGCGTGTGTACGGGACTAGGGAGTCCGAGGGATTGTAGGTATTGCGGCACCAAGGAGAGATCCATTGGGATCAAGCATAGTGGAAATCCTTCGTGTGTCGAAGACGGGGATGTAGAGCAAGTGTGCTCGAACCTCGAAACAAATTCCTTGTATTTGTGATTGCTCACTCTCTCTCTCTCTTTGTCTCTTTTATATCTTGCATGCTATATTACTTGTCTTTATCTTTACATGCTAGATATTCATTGTGCTTAATTGTTATACTTGCTTGGGATTATTTGCTAACACTTGTATTTAACCAAGAGAGCCAACGCGGCACCTCAACCCATTCAAGGGGAATCTAGAGGAGTTTGTCCAGAGCCCTTCACGGGGAATTCGGCAACACTTTGTGTTATACGTGTTATACGGTGTTTAGTGTAAAAGATTAGTTTTGGTCATAATTGTTTTTAGCTTCCGCATTATTTGGCATCAAGTGACCATTAGATTAGCCATCACCTATTCACCCCCCCTCTAGGTGAACCTACAGAAGCCACATTCTGAATTCGGTATTTATCGTAGAATCGATAGAATACCTGGCTTATGAATTGGGGACCGTTATCATGGATGATCCACCTAGGGACACCAAACCGATGGATGACATGGTGTTTGATGAAATTAATCACGTTAGAAGTTTTGACTTCAACCAGTGGTATGGCTTCTGCCCACTTTGAAAAGTAATTAGTTATCGCCAGGATAAACCGGTGACCTTTTGTTTAAGAGGAGCTGATTGGCCCTATGACATCGATTCCCCATGCTTCAAACGGCCATGAAGCAACAGTTGGGTGAAGCAACTCTGGAGGCTGGTGTATGAAGTCCGCACGAATTTGGCATGCTTTACACCTTCGTGCATATTGGATGGCATCGGCTATCATGGTTGGCCAATAATATTCAAGTCTATGCAATCTGTCTTTAAGTTTTGGACCTGGCTGATGAGCTCTGCATATGCCGTCGTGTGCTTCTTTAAGAACTTCCTGTGCCTCTGAATTAGAAAGGCAACGGAAGAGGACACTGTCATATGAACGACGGTAAAGTGTCTTCAGAGTTGGATCATAGTAAAAACGGAGAGACCTTCATCTGATAGATGCTGCTTCTTTAGGATCGTCTGGCAGCAGATCATGTAGAGCATAGTCGATAAAAGGAAATCGTCAATCTCTTGGCTCAAGATCTGTTGAGATATTATAAACCTCTCTGGTTCTTAACATATGTTAGAGCAGACAAGGTGTCGAGTCGTCACTGTAAGGTGATACTCAGTGTCGACTGGCAGGGCTAGTGTTGTTGCTAATGCAGCAAGAGCATCCGCCTTAGTATTCTGAGATCGAGATACGTGCCCGATATAGAAGTCATCAAACAGATTATCTATTTCGATGACCGTGTGATAATAAGGCACCAAATCCTCGTGACGGACCTCATATTCGCCTTTGACCTAATTGATAATCAGTTTTGAATCACCGTAAGCTTCAAGGTAGCGTACCCCCATTCCGTGGGCGAGCTGAAGACCAATGAGTAGAGCATTATATTCCGCTACGTTGTTGGAGCATGATTCCATCAGAGAAAATAATCTAGGAAGGACATGATTCTGTGGAGAGATAAACACAACCCCCACGCCGGCAATGATCTGCCTTTAGGGCCTATTCGTGATGCTCCATCAAAGAATATTTGCCAAACTTCATCCTCTGAAGTTACATTAGACTCGAAGACTTCATCTGGAATATCTTCATGAAGTTTTGAGTGTTCCAGAACTGGATGAGCAGCCAAGAACTCTGCAAGAGCCTGGCCTTTAACCGCCTTTTGAAGGATAAAGATCATGTCGTATTGAGACAAAAGAAACGCCCATTTAGCTAATCTTGAATTCAATGATCCTGGTTTCGTCATGAGAAGACGCAAAGGATTCACTCTGGAGATGACATGTATGATTTTGCCGACCAAATAATGTTGTGTCTTCTGAACGGCAAAGACAAGAGCTAAGCATTCCTTCTCAATAGGATTATAGCGAGATTCCGCCCCTATCAGAGTCCTGCTCAGATAATAAATGGCCTGTTCATGACCGTTGTCTTTTTTTTTTTGAGCAAGCAGGGCACCAAGAGAATGGTCCATAGCTTTCACATAAAGCAAGAATGGTTTCCCAGATGTGGGAGCTACTAAGACTGGAGGTTTTATGAGATATCTCTTGATATCCTCGTAAGCTTCCTGACAAGCTTGATCCCATACAAAGGAAGCACCCTTTTTCATGAATCGAGTGAACGGCTGACAGTGGCCTGAGAGATTTGCGATGAATCTTCTAATATAAGCCAGTCTACCTTGCAAGCCTCTAAACTCTTTAAGATTCCTAGGTGGATGCATGTTTTGAATGGCTTTAACTTTGTCTGGGTCAAGATGAATTCCTTTTGATGTAACAATAAACCTAAGGAACTTGCCACTCGAAACTCCCAAGAAGGATTTTGTCGGATTCATCTTCAGTTGATAAGCCCGCATTATGTCGAATATCGTTCTCAAGTCACAAAGATGGTCATTCTTATTGCGACTTTTGACAGCAATGTCGTCGACATAGCATTCTACCGTTTTTCGGAGATGATCGCGGAAAATTGTGTCCATTGCCCGCTGAAAGGTTGCTTCAGCGTTCTTTAGCCCGAGGGCATCACAATGTAACAGTATACCCCCAAGGATGTTAATGAAGTATGCTTCTCGTCGTCGGGATACATCTTAATCTGAATGTACCCTGAAAAGTCATCCATGAAAGACATTCTTTCGAATCCACAGGTATTGTCAATCATGACATCCGTGATGGGCAGTGGGAATTCATCTTTAGGACAACTTGTATTGAGATCATGGTAGTCGATGCAAATCTATATTTTCCCATTCTTCTTGAGGACGGGAACGATATTAGCAACCCAATCTGGATGTTGTTCCTCCCATATGAAGCCACATACAATGAGCTTATGAACTTCGACTTCAATAGCCTCCATAATGTTTGGGCGAAACCGACGTTGTTGCTGCTTGACTGGCTTGGCGTCAGGTTTGATATTTAGACAATGCATGGCTACTTATGGATCAAGTCCGGGCATGTCTTCGTAGTTCCATGCGAAGACGTCTATATACTCCTTTACGAGTATTATTAATTCTTCTCTTTTCATAAGTGATAAGCTCTCACTTATAAAGATGGGTTTAGGGTGATCTTAACTACCCAAGTTGGCCTGAATCACCATGTCTTCAGTAGGTGGTTCGCGCTGTTCAAATCGCTTTTCCATTGGAGATCTAATTGTTGAACCCATGGTTCCTCATCAGTAGCTTCCGCTGGCTCCAATTGACTGCTCGAAGTCATATTAACGGTGAGATTCTCGAACATCATTTTCACACTGACATCTGAGTCCCACTCGGAGGAAGAGGCAGAATGTGATGGAATCGGTTCGTCATCCTTGAATTGAACCATTGCTGGTGATGTGGGTGTAACGTATCCCAACCCCTGCGTGTGTTATCATAGTAATTTGCAGGTTTCCCTTTTGGCACAAAGTACGCAGCAAACTACGCCTTCCTTTTCTGAAATTCAGACCCTCTCCATGCTTTAGGTTGTACCCCCATTTTCTTCATCATATGATGCGCTGGTTGCGCATAGTGGAAAATTGCGGGGTGTCTGAGTCTGAACTTGAATCGTGGCTGTGCACCCTCGTGGTTGGGCTTTACCGAAAATTATCGGTGACTGACCTTCTTTGGATGGAGGGACCATCAAAACGGCCCCTTCTATAGATTCCATGGGTGTATCGGATGCACTCGGTCTATGTAAAGGCATGTGCAGAGAGCTATCCGTAATGGATTCAAACAACCCAACACTCACAGGATAATCAAAGGAAATATTATAATTAATTATCCATTCGCCCTCATCTTCAGAAGGAGTGTTACATTGGGGATTATTAAGACATGTTATAATTGGTTCACCAATCAAAATGGCTGGCATGTCTGCTTCAGATTCTGAATCTGCCTCATTGTCACTATCATCATCATCCGGCAATGATTCTTTCGATGTTTCACCGGTCTCTTGATATAGGAGAGCGTCAGTGAAGTAATTTTTCACCCCTTTGAATGGTTGCTTCTCAGCGAAGACAGTTCGTACTGTTGCATCATCTTCAATATATTTGAAGCACTGGTGCAGAGTGGAGGGAACGATCCAGTTGGCGTGAATCTACGGTCGTCCTAGTAGCAAGTTGTATGACGTGTCAGCGTCAATGACATAGCACGTCACTTCTGACTTCAGGCTCCCGATTTGGCAACGGAGCCGAATTTTCCCAAGTGGATGACTACTTCCAGCATTAAAACTGTATATTGTTGTAGTGATTGCGAACAACCTATATAGTGGTATACCGAGAAAGTAGAGGAGCCTTTTGGGGATGATGCTGAGTGCAGACCCCGGATCAACCTGTACCCTTTCAATGCATGTTGAACCGATGTATCCGGTGTAGTACAAAGGTCGATCGTGCTTGTTATCCTTGAGAAGCATATCTTTCGCTGTGAAGGTAATAGCAGGTACCTTTGATTGTACATGATGGCATTCAGGGCAAGAAGACTGAGCGTCATCGTTATGGATTTCTGGCATATATGTCAGGAATGATTCTAAATTAGCCAGTGCATCTCTGAGTGCTTCTCTTGTCTCTTTTGAGAGACAAAGGAGCTCATGTATGGTAATACGAGCTGGGATATTAGCCAGTTAGGCCAATATGTCAAAACGAAAGGGCGTGTCAAGCCCTGGGCCTGAACGTTTCTTCAGGACATGGTCGAACCGGACTTCCTTTGGCTTCTCCTTTCCCTTGGTTGGAACTGAAGCGGGTGCTGGTATTTGTACTAACGTCGTCTGCTGTTGTGTCTCGTCAGTAGCTTTCTCATACTATTTTAAGTATGATTTTTCAGATCGAGTACCTGTTAGCTGAGGTACATCAGCCTGCATCGTGCAAGCGTGCTTTTTCCCTTCAGAATCGCTGAGAGAAGCTGATGTGAAATTGTCATCGTCTGGCAGGATGGATATGACATTGCAAGATTTGCCTTTCGATTTAGACTTCTTTGAATCCCATTGTTCGTCTTGGACAAGGTCTAGGTATATCCACATGATTTCCCCTGTCTCCAATGTCAAGGGAACAAGACCTCTATTATCTTGAGTTTTAGCTGCAGGATATGTGACTTCTAGCCGTGGTGCGGGGATTAGATAAGTTTCGTCAGGAACTGTGACCTTTGGGGTTTTGTCGAACTCGAGGGTCACCATGTTTGCAGTGACTTTTTTTGCTCTGACTTCAACGTCAGGACTCCGGCGTCGACCAAAGCTTGAATTTTGTCATTGAGGACAAAGCACTTGTCGGTAGGATGGTGAATCATCCTATGAAAGAGACAGTATTTAGGATCGTTCGTGCGTCCTACTTTACTGGGGCGTCGAGCATCCGGCAGCTTCAATTTATTTCCTTTGTGAAGTAAATGGAATATTGTGACCACCTGATCGTCTTTGAAGGAGTATTGTTTCAGAGGAAATTTAGACTCCTGATTATTGAAGCCGCTCTTCTTGGCCTTCGACTGAACATCCCCAGATAATTATACGGATATAGTCTCTTTCCCTTTGGCTTGAGAAGACTGTGTCATGTCGCCACGTCCTTTATTATTCATACCCCATTTGCCTTTAGGGGTGGATGGTTCAAACTTTTTAGCCGACTTTTCGACTATCTCAGCTTGCTCGACCAGTTCTTTCTATATATGGGCTTTGACAGCCCCATGCGAACCTCTACTTAGTCTAAGAAGTTGTGCCTGCATGTCTATAAGAGCATGGGTAATGGCATCCCTGCTGGGCACATCAAAGACAAGTTTCTGAACTGCTCAATGTAGTCACGGACAGATTCGCCCTTCTTTTGTACGGTGGACAGGAGTTTGTCCATGGTTACCTCGGTATCGTCCTCATAGAAATAAGAAAGGAATCGGGTTTCCAGGTCGATCCAGGAATTGACGGAGCCCGGAGGGAGACTTCGGAACCAGTCGAATGTTACCCCCTTTAAGGTGCCAATGAATAGCCTAGCCATGATAGCATCATCGTCTATAACATTACTGGTCTAAGACCGAAAATAGTAGATGTGCTGGTTCGGCGAGCTCTTACCATCGTACGTATGTAACGTTGGTGGTTTGAACTTTGATGTGTATGGTACTGAATCCCACTCCAGCGGATAAGGACGGACTGCCCCTACTTTCTTTAATTCATCCCTCTGAGTTAGGGATGCGATTTGAGATTGGATGCCTTTAAGGACTTCAGCGTCCAAAGAAGAACCCTCCTTCGACTTCTCCGTCCTTGGCTGTTTATTGCTAAGATATTCTTCCTCATCATGGTTACCCCCGGTATCATTATTATTCCGGTTATTGAGGAGTTGAGCGAGCATCTGTTGAATGTTATTTAAAGCTTCTTGCTGGGTCTTGGAAGTTTGCTCCTGAGCTTCCAAACGTCGACGAAGGTCATCATTGCCGTTTTCAGCCATATTCACTGATACTCTGTCTGTTTGCACTGAGCTGACTTTCGCCGAAGAGGCTACCCACTGTCTTCATCCTCTTCATCAGACTATTGGACTAATCCTCTCCTTAGTTCTGGTGAGGTTACTGCAGTTGAGGAAGATGGCTGTTCATAACTATAAGGTATTGAAACCCTAGATCTGGTGTTCCGAAAGACGCCTTCTTCATGAACCAAGACTTCGCCCAAGCCTGGGCTATAATCCGGATCTGAGGAACTGTAGGGAGTGTCGTGGGACGCTCGTCTACCCCTACGCGGCTCTCGTCCTCTTCCGATCATGTTAACGGATGCAGAGGGTAGATCTCGCGATACACTCCTTTTGCGATGTTTCACCGGGGCCTGCACCGACAGTCGATCAAAAACTGATCATCGGCCTGGGGAAGTGGCGGGGATTGGTCCTAGCCGGTAATGGACTGAGTGGACTGTCACCAACTGACATTCCACTTGTTGACAACAGGAGGGAGAAGTTTGGAAAGATTCTGACTTCCGTTTGCTTGTCAAGAATTCCCGCAAGTCAGACCCAGTTGGGCCTAAACGATCCAGAGTAGAGGCTCTGTTGGTTTGCGCATAGGACGATGTCCTGCTCTTTTTATGCCTGCAGAGGTGATTAGCACTAAATAGTACTTCAGCTCTAACTTTGCGGCTATGAACATCATGTGTACCCTGAGGTACAGTAGCTTCGCTCATGAGAATGAGACCGGCGCAAGGAGTTACTGCTCTTGAATTAGGCGAAGGCATGGTCGTCGTGACTTCGCGGCTGACAGTCTTGACGAAACAGGCAGGCCTCTTGCCTTTTTCTTCGCGAGAGAGATGAACTTGTGGCGCAGCTACAATTGAGGCTTCATACAGAGCCTTCTGCTTTGGCTTCCACATCTGCTTTGACAAAGGAGACCTAGGTTCGCAGGGAACCTGACTAGCCACACGCGAGGCTGAGGGGTGTTGGAAGGATTCTGCTTCCGATTTCTGCTCCGAAACTTTGGCCATGGAGACCTTTCTATGCTTCCGTGCATGGAGCATTAGACCACCCCCAGAGAGGAGTTCTTCGAATTTTCCTTGGTCAAAGTGAACGACTAGGTTCTCGAAGGTGATAGGCTGGAGATTCTGACCCTTGCATTGCGGGCCTGCTTCCTTGTTGCGCCAGAGGACAGTGGTAGGCTCGCAAAGAGCCTTATCTGTCTCCGCAGGGACTTGCTTTGAAGACTTAGCCAGAGGGACTCTGGCCACACTGGCTTCCTTGAATTCAAAGATAGACCCGAAGGTCTGTTCGTCGCATTGCGACACTTGATTCTCAACAGTGGAGAAATCGTTCCCCAGCGGAGTCGCCATCTTGTTTTTCATTGATTTTGCAAAGGGGAAAACTTATAAAAAAAAGGGGTCGAGGAGCTAAATTACAAGTAACACAAAAGATTACAAGTAGATCTCCTCTGAGATTCTGGAGAAGTGTGCCGATAGGAGTCTGATCAGCGCGCGACCACTTTGTCCCTTTGACGATGCGATCGATAGGATTCCCTTCTCGCCTGGTTCGGGGAATCGGAGAACAGAAGGTTGGTAGAACCCTCTTGTTTACTTCTCAAACTGCCTCCACTTAGGAATTCCTTTTCGCCTGATTCCGGAGATTCCTTGAGAGGAAGATTTTAGGGTATCAGTACCCTGATTAGAGAAGCAGTTCTCTAAATTCTCTGAATTCTTGGAAGCAAGAGAATAGGTCTCTGTTTAGCCATCTCTCTCTGTTTTTTCAGCCTCTGTGTGTGTGTCTGTGTGTCTCTTCTTGTATGCCTCTGGCGGGCTATTTATAGGGAGAACATGGGTATAATCGTCCCTTGAAAATCTGAAAACAGATTGAGTCAATCTGTTTAAATCTGGAAAGTAGCCTTGCTGCAAGGCTAGAATCAGCTTCTGCGAAGCTAGGAATAGCAGGTAGCGGCGATCTCCTGATCTGTTTTGATTCTTTCCAAATAATTGAAAGATCTCCCCTGATCTTCTTACTTGTTCTAGGAGAGTCAAGCGATTATGGCAAGCAGCTGCCAAATTTGATCTCAGATTTGATCTCGATTAGATTTGATCTTGAAGATTTGATCTCATCTGGAAATTTGATTGGTCAAAGGTGACCATAAAAGACCCGCAGCGGAGCTGTCGCGTCGAGCTCACAGCGGAGCTAGAAGGAGCATCTGGCGAAGTTAGAAGAAAGCTCTTCAGCGGAGCTGGATAAACATCTGTGACGAAGCTACCATCCTTCTGCGCGGTTGTGTATGACTTCGAGTGAAGCTAACTCTCTGTGGAGTTAATTGAGCACTTCAGGCGAAGTTGTAAGTTAGCTCCCTGATGGAGCTTTGAATGGCTCCAAGGCGAAGTTGAACAAACTTAGCCTTTCAGGCGAGGCTATCTCCTCGGGCTCATGTGATGCCAAGTATTGAGCTAACTTAGCATCTTGACCTGCCTAGGTCTCTTCAAAGACAATCTGGCTCACTGTCTGCTTCATTGGATCAGTAGAGTCCAAGTTGCTGATTTGTCCCTCGGAGATGGGTACAGAACTGGTCGTCAGCTTGTCTTTTATAAATGTCAACGAGTTTAGACATTGTTCAGGCCAGTCAAGAATCTTGTCTTTTTTAGAGTATCAACAATCATGGCACATATTCATTCATTCATACAAACTGCACAGTCACAGACATTCATTATTAATAATCAATGTTATTCCTAAACAAACGACTTAAATCAATCTCTAGGCTAATACTGTCTTAGACCCACATCTGAGTTCTACTTCAAGTTTCTAAGCCTAAGCTCTGATGCCAACTATAACGGTCCCAGGTTTAATTACCTCAAAATTCCATGATCATCAACCTTATTGCTCATTAATCAGAATATACTAAAGAAATTTCGACAGCATCTCCTCTGAAATATAGACTCCATCTCAATATAATAATTTAGATTTCGGCTAACATCAGCCTACTTATAAATCTCATTTTCATCATTTAGTTCATCCCAAGGTCCATCAAAAAAATATTTACATAAGAGTGCTTCCGTGATATAATTTTCTAACTCATAGTGACTAATAACATCAGAGTTCACAAAAGATTCACATTCTACAATAAGTACATACGTTATCTCAGGAGAACATCTTTGCAGCTCTAAGTCGAACCTTCGCCTTACCGTGACCTGAAAATATCAATCTGTGGTAGGGTGAGCTCAACAGCTCAGTGAGTGAAGTCATTCAAAATAGAGTTTGTATTATACTACCATTGAACTTCAAGTATTATGCAGTTGACCGATGTCAAAAATCAGTTTCAACACTTTCTACTTGTGATTGATACTGCAGCTTATGAATCATAGACTCTTTCTATTATCTGATACTTCCTATATGTATTCTTCTGTGTACACGTGACCAATATTTTATTAACATACAATCTCAATGATTTTGCAATACTTGACCTATTCGTTAGTCTCTTATAATCACCTTTCCGGTTTTCAGTTTGTAACATGTTCGTATTTCATATATATAGTCATGGTCACAACACAACTCTAAGAGAGCCTAATCTTACTCACTAAATTAGTTACAGTTCAATATTGCACCCATCTCAATATACATATGACATCACACACTACTCATTATAGTATCCAATTATAATTGTGTTCATACATGAAGAAATACAGAACACTCACATCCATATACTGAATGTCATAACAATCATATCCATATACCGGATATCATAACCAATCATATGCATATACTAGGTGTCATACCTATTAATATCCATAATTCGGATATCATAACAATCATATCCATATACTGGATATCATAAACAATCGTATGATATACTAGGTGTCATACCTATTAACATTCAATTTCTAACTTAACCATATTGATATACCTGATCAACATAAAATATAATCGTAACATGCAAATTAACATACATGATCAACATAAAATATAATCGCAACATGCATACATGATCAACACAAATATAATCTCAACATGCGTACATGATCAACATAAAATATAACCGCAACATGCATACATGATCAACATAAAATATAATCTCCCCTTCGATACCTCCGGTTCAACCCGGTCCCTTCCTCTAATATGTTTACCACGTATTATTCTCCCCTTCGATCACCTCCGGTTCAACCCGGTCCCTTCCTCCGATACGTTTACCACGTATTATTCTCCCCTTCGATCACCTCCGGTTCAACCCGATCCCTTCCTCCAATACGTTTACCACGAATTATAACATGCAAATATCATATCCTTCATGTAATAACCACATGCAAGGATCCATAAGATAATAATAATATAAAGGATTCACATGATTCCTACTTTACATGATGCCAATATTAAGAAAGACATTAACATGTATAAGTAACCACTTATTAAACTAACAACATGCAAGTTTTTTCAAGATAACCAACATGTTATATCATTCCAATATATGTGCAGCCAAACATATATATGAAGTCAAGTATGATGTTCATTCATAAAGCTATTTCTTTTTAAGAGGCATGTGTTATACTACTATGCATACACAATAACGTGTCGATCATGCACCCATGTAAGCATTCAACTTAATGATCCCCAATATCTTACCGGTCAAGTTCTGACTCGTAGTACCAGTATTCGCTTCTCCTAATCATAATACTTATTCACCTTTTATCATTTAATTAACATTCGGGATTTGACATCATTTGCCTCTTTTATCCTCAGGCAAACTGCCTATTGGCTACAACTTAATTTAATTCAAAATCTTCTCATTACTTCTAATACAAGTGATAGTTACACGACAATTCTGATATTAATGAATTATTATACTTTTGATATCATAATTATCCTTTATTTCAAGTAAGGACTGGTTTTAGTACCTTTATTTGGTACAGCCTAAATTTATCCCAGGTTCCACCAATACTGGTGTTAACGCTACTGACTTCTATACGGCATGTTTTGTTGTTGCTTATTTCTATCTACTAGTTTCAAACCATACAGTCATTTACTAGTCAAATCATCATCTGCGTTCGCATATGAATCAAACCACACACACATATATACATGCGTACACATACACATATTACTTACCAATACTGGATTACTAATCTCATGGACACGACGCTCAATCTTTCGTCTGTATTACTAACTTTCAATTATTATGATAATTATCTAACTCTTACCGGTTAGATATAATTAGAGTCATTATGAAGATGTGACTTCCAAGCTTAATAGAGGATTCTGATGTTCTGATAAATTAATTACAAGAATACTTGAAAGTCTCCGGTGTATCGAGTAGGCATACTAAAATACTAGTTCAATACTATCGGTATTTATTTTATTGATATCGAATTATCCATCTCTAATCGGTATATATCATATTAAGTTGTCAGATTTACTCAATACTGACTCTAACTAGTTTTTATAGTTTAATTACTCACTTGATACTTATACATCATCATCGGTCACCCATTATCTGATAATCATCAGACTTGATCTTATTCAGTAGTTTTTCATTAATAATTATTAATTGCTAAAAGTACAATATCCATTTGTGTGTTCTGGTTCAAAGGTTTTATTCTTCCACCTCTCATTGGGTTCGATAAATCTTAGTTATTTATTTATCAAATTGCTTTCAGTTGCTACCGATTAATAACTTAATCGATATATAATCATGTATGTCACCAGCTGACCCTTGCTGCCTCAAGTGTGCTAATTGATACACAAAATCACGTTATGAGCGTATATATCATGAAACACAACAAATACGAAAACAGTATTCGCAAGATCAATACTCAACATACTACATAATATTTGAGTATCCCGTGTACTTGGCTTAACAATAAGCTTTTGATGTTCAATTTATTTTTCAAACATGTCCGGTAGTACTAGGAATTCACTTACTCTAATTCAGTTCATTATCAATTACTTTGATCATTTTCATCATCATCGGTTCACGTTCACAGTTGCTAATTAACCGAAATGTCCCGATCCCATCCGAGTTATCAATTTTAACAAAACCTACAATACTTTAATCAGTACACTATATCTATCATACTGCATCAATTACATATATCCCAATTGACAGAGTTTTCTATATCACGGTTACATCGAGTTACTCGAAGATAATTTCTAATTTCATTTGTTTAGTTCAATTCAAATATCAACTTTAGATTCTGCTTATACCAGTATTAACATAACCGATTCTATAATTATCCAATCATGGTTGATGGGTCTCAAGTGATCTTTTATCTTAACTGATTTCTAATTATCTCTTATTAATAAACAAACATTCATTATCTATAATTGATTTCCCATTGCCACTGTTTAGTCTACTCACCGGGTATACCGGTGTTAACCAACCACCGTCTGTTTATTATTATCCATTTTGTAATGAATTGGATATCACTTGCATATAATATCAATTTTCACTTACAAACCATCATTCTTATCTTACTAGTTAATACACCTGCAAAACAGTGTTTAAAGGAATCAGGAGTAGACTTTACCCACTTAACGATTTTTAGGTTAAGTAACTTCAATATTCATCACAGATGGATAGATGGTATTAACTGAAGATTTATACTTAACAATTTCTATCAAAGCCCAGCGTTTAATTATTCGGTTCTTAATTCCAGTAAATACTCATAACATATACACGATGCTCAGAATTCCACAAACATATAACTTATGTGGTATTTGTCTATGTTCATCCATACCAATACACTTACAGGTACTTAATGGTCATGTCTATACGAATTATAAATGGCAAGACACAACTTGACATCAATGTTCTAACACACATATACGTAACATATCCGTGATTCATTATTCGGATACCCTATTTGGATTTTGGTTTCATAACACCAATTCACTTTTATAATAACTGTCACAATCATCTTTCTAATGATGTAATCTCTTAATTCCAATGAATCAATATTATCAATAATTTTCTAATAACAATTATATCTAAACTGGGAAAATAAGATTTAAGTTAGGACTTCCACTCACCGGGTATACTGATAAATTTTAAATACCCAATACCATATACTGATATACTAGATGTGTAGCTCTCGTTTTCACGATCACAACTGCTCAAGAATCGTCCAAATCCGACTTCGGATGGCCAAGATATCGTTCGGAAACCAAAACCAATATAAAAGGTTAGATACGTAATAACTGAAAATATTCAGGGGGCTGTTTGTAATTTTTTAGGGGCCCAAGACAATTTATTTATCTCACAGGGACTAAAATGAAATTTATCTTATTTAATGAACGGGTCGGGTTTGGGTTGAACCCGAAACCCAAACCCATTCTCATCTCATCTTCTTCTTTTCTTTTTCTTTTTCTTTTTTTTTTGTTTCCCTTAAAAGAAACAACAGCAGCGGCAACGGCGGCTGCTGCTCCTTGCCAGCGCCCACGGCCACGCCCGCGCCCACGCGGCCGCCTCGCCTTCCGCGCTCCGGCGTCACCGCCGGTGGGGCCCCAAGAGAGAGAGATATAGAGAGAGAGGGAGGGAGAGAAAGAGAGGGCAGGTGGGGGCCTGGTGCTCCCCCCACCCCACGGCGGCCCACGGCGGCGCCGCCGGTCCTTGGCCGCTGGCGCCGCCGGCGCCTGGCCTCCGGCCAACACCCACAGAGAGTGAGAGAGTGTAAGAGAGAAAGAGAGTGTGAGAGAGAGGAAGCGAGAGAGAGAGAGAGAGAGAGAGAGAGAGAGATAGGATGAGAATGAGCTAAGGAAAGAGATTTTTATCTCTCTCCCTCCACCAACTCCCCTACCTACTCCCCCACCCCATTCCTCCCATACTTCATCAATCAATTCTTATTTTTATATTTTATTCTTTTTCTTTCTTCATCTCCCCAATCCATTAATAAAATCAAATTTAGGATTAAATACCAATACCCGGTATTCATAATACGAGTATTTCATGCAGTGTATACATCCATATATATATATATATATATATATATATATATATATATATATATATATATATATATATATATATATATATATATATATATATATATATATATATATATATATATATATATATATATAAACCCAAAGAAAAGAAAATATTAGCCCAGAGTTTATGTATCCGGGTGTTACATAAATCGATATAATTATCTATACTATTTTATCTACCAATTTGTTTGGGCAATGGTTTGTCATACTTTTCTCTAAATCTCTGTCATTACCTCTGCGTATTTTGTTTTTAATTAAATGACGAATAGAGGCAGGCTATAGCCAGCACAACGCTCACTTACCCCTATGGGAGGGGTGTACTAAATAGAGATTACGTCACTCAGGAGGTGTACTAAAACATCTATTTTCATTTGCAAAGGCTGAAATATGAGTACGAGTTAATATTGCTTTTTCAAGGGAAACTCTTTTTTTCGGTTCCCCCTTTTTTTCGGAGGGTGGGAGGTGTTTCTACAGAAAGAAACTTACTTACGTAGATCGGTAATAAATGAGAGACTCTGATATTGATGGAGGAAATCATAAGTACGAAAAACTTATTATTATTGAGCTTTGATTATTTAAGGGTTATCTGGATTCCTTATCGTTGAGTTTTGACATGGGTGGATTTTGAGCTTGGCTATCTTAAATTCATTGCTATTTTTTTTGTAGTATGTAGTGTAGATTCAATGTAGTTGAAACCTCAGTATTCATTAACAAAATATGTACTTTTAAATCAACCAAAAAGTTTTGATTTGGAATTAATTTCTGACACTTAGCTTAATAGGTAGAAGGTTTTCCGTTCAATAGAATGTTTCTAATTACAAAATCACTTTTGAATAAATATTCCAGCATTAGTCCAATTGCATAGCTCCTCCAAATGCACGCGAAAACTCTAAGTACCCAAATGGCACACTCTTTATTCTCATCTTTTCATATTTCAACACCTCAACTTTTCACACCATATTCAATATAGGACAAAATGATTTTAGCTTCTTTTAATCTTTTTTAGCTTGTTGAATGAGACTAACTTCCGACTTAAATATCTCATTCATTCGGAAACGGAATTGAACATGTGAATATACCACGTTCATCCCCAAGTGAAGGAGAACACAGTCCAATCATTATCCGTGTGATTCTATCAACGGATCATGCCACAATTCAGCTTAAAGTTCACATGAAATTCTTCATTTTCTAACAATTCTAAAGATAAAATTAATTTCTGACACTTGGCTTAATAGGTGGAAGGTTTTCCGTTCGTTTCTTAATTACAAAATCTCTGTTGAATAAATATTCCAGCATTAGTACAATGGCATAGTTCCCCCAAACGCAAGCGAATACTCTAAGTACCAAATGGCACACTCGTTATTCTCATCTTTTCATATTTCAACACCTCAACTTTTCACACTATATCTAATGTAGGACAAAATGATTTTAGCTTCTTTTAATCCTTTTTAGCTTGTTGAATGAGACTAACTTTCGACTTGAATATCTCATTCATTCGGAAACAGAATTGAACATGTGAATATACCATGTTCATCCCCAAGTGAAGGAGAACACACTCCAATCATTATCCGTGTGATTCTATCAACGGATCATGCCGCAATTCAGCTTAAAGTTCACATGAAATTCTTCATTTTCAACTATTCTAAAGATAAAAGCACATAAAGTGAGCTAAAATCTTGTATGAAACAAACACAAAGCGTGCTAATTTTGAAATTAACAGCTATTCTCTCTTTTACATTTTAGCACCAAAAAGCAAATGAAAAGAAAAAGAAAATGGGACTTAAAAGAGAGGATTTTCCATTCCTATGTTTGGTTGCAAATTAATTTTTTTTCCCCAAAATGGTGGAGCTCACGTGAAAAGGTATCTAAAATGGTCCATCTCAACTTTTTTCCCCCCCCCAACTCCAAACTAAAAACTCGAAATTGATCAAAATGAGGGCAAAAATCAGAATGAGAGACCATATTAAATTGGCCGTTGGAATGAACTCTGGAGATGAAATTTCTATTTTTTCTTTCTGGGCATCCAAAGATGACTTCTTTAAAACTTTGATGTCTGAAGATATGTTAAGCTAGTCTCCTCATTTGTCATCTCATTATCTCTTTCCTATGTAATATGTATAGTCTTAAATTTTCTTTCTGCTGTAAATCCCTGTGTACATGAAAATGTGTAGCTTTCTAACTTCTAAGAAAAATATTTTTTTAATCTTATGAAACTCAACTTTCTTACTAATGCGCTTTACAACTAAGTTACCTTTTGTTATATGCTTTAATGATTTGCTTTTCCTCCTAACTTGTTATTTTGTCCTTAACGGTCACAAGAGAGACATTTTGGTTATAAGATATAAGGGGGAAAAATGTATAAATCTATTGTTATAGGAAAAAGTTACAACTATTTATTTCATAAGTTTTCATTTTTTTTTTGGGGTTGATAGTGGACCGTACATCACGAACCACGTTAATGTAGGTACAATCAAACACTACTCCTCTGCCGCGACTAGCCATCCGGTTAGACATGAGGCTTGTTGCCTTGAGGCCACGAGTTCGAATCTCTGCGATAAGACATGGCCCATAAGGAATCTCTTGTAAAAAAAAAAAAAAAAAAAAAAATCGGACACTATTCAGAGTGTTATATATGAGCCTAAACCTATACACCAATGTACCATCTCAATAGATAATGGCCCAACCCGCTCCAACTTGAATCGTGTCGGCCCATTTGTGCCCGATTTGAATCCCCTACTTTGTACCAATTCGAAAAAGGAGAATTTTTCTATAGTTTGGTTCGATAATTGGAATGAAAATGAGATGACAAATGACTCAAATAAATGGTTGATATCTCATTTAATTGACTAGAAAGTAATAGTTCATTAGATAGTACATGTAATCGTGCCTCCAATTGGAGGCCCAATTAATGCTCTGTCCGTGTCTTGGATTGTGTCGTACCAGTGCGAGACAAGTCCAAGTACTATACAAACTAATCTGGGTTGTGAATTTGAGGCCCATATACAACCTGAAATATTTTCTCTCATCTATTTACTAAAATGTTTCATACCTGCCATCGTGCCTTGGATAAATTTGAGCCCGTCACCAGCCCAAACCACCCGACCCATTGTGACTAATTTTCTTTTCTGGAGAATATAGACAGTAGTGTGATGCAAGTAGAATGTTAAACCTCCTATCCATTGTAAAGAGATTTTACTTCTGATTTAAAGTGGCACCAACACCCCATGAGGATTTATAAATGCCGGCTCCATGAGATCGTGAGCAAAACTTCTGTTTTCCATCTACTCCTGCATTTAAAGTTGGAGCTAAAGTTTGTTAATCAAACAAAACGCCCACCAGAAAGAATAAAGCTGCATTTTATTGGATCATCGGATCCAAACGGGTCAATAACCCAATACCACTTTAGATACCCAGCTTTCTAGATTGTCAAAGGCCCGGTCCATTCTAACAGTGAAGAGCCAGCCAGCGACCAGAATGCTTCAAACGCACTTGTGTAGAAACCAACATTCCAAGTTTATGATATTACCCTTTGATATTTGTTTATTTCCTATGTCAACCTTCTAATTACAAATTTTTTTTTTGCTCACCGCGTTCATCTGAGTCATTGACTCCAATAGGCCTCTGAGTGAGACCCAATAATCTCACCTGAATGACTCTCAGGCAACCGTGACGGTGATGAATGAGTGGCACGGTGAACAAAATAAAACTATTAAATCACCTTTTTCTTGTCATGCAAGCCTGACAGCACCGTTATTCTGGGAACGTATTTTGTTTTTACATTTTGGCCCTGAAAGGGTATCAAACTATTAGTGTGTAAACGGGTCCGAGTAGGTCGGGTTGGATCCTGTCCCAACCCGATTCAATTCTATCACGACGCCGCCCCGCCCCGCCCCGCCCCGCGCCCCGGCCCCCCCACAACACCCCCCATGCCCCCGGACGCCCGCCTCTCACACGCACTTAAACTCTCGAATTCCTCCATATCGGGTGGGTGGGTTGATATTAAACCCGATTTTACCTGGTCCTGTTTCTCCCCGATCTGCGTACGAATAAACACCCTTTGGACTTGCCTGACGGTATTTCTCTCTCCAGTTCGGCTCCTCTCTCTCCCAGTTCAGGTGAATTTGTAATTGCTATTTGTTTTTCTTGATCTCTCTCGTCGAAACCCGAACCCTAACGCTAGAATTCGATCGATTCTGTAGGTTTGTTTGGAGCGATGAGTTTCTTTCGAAGTGTTTCGGCGCTCTCGAAGCTCCGTTCTCGTATCGTGAGTGATCTCTTTTTCATTTGATTTTTTTTCCTTTTTCTTTTTGTTGATCATCGTGAATTTTGAAGTGATTGATGGTTATACTTCTTTTAAGTATGAAGTGTTGGTTGTTTTAATTGATTTCTAAATCCAGGCTCAGCAGTCAACTACTTTGGGTTCGGTTCGTTGGATTCAAATCCAGAGCGCTTCTGATCTTGTGAGTTTAGAAAGTTTTTCTTTTATTAGATGTAATTTCTTAATTTTAATAAGTGAAAGATCAGTTTTTTTATATTTTTTTTATTAATATTCTGTTTTTGTATAGCTTTTTAACGGAATAATGACATTTATAAGATGTGAGTTTCTGGAAACTAATTATTGGATACTTATATTGAATTAATTTGCTTTTATCATATTTAATTCATGTGTTTTTAATGCAAGAGTTATTAATTTCCTCGAATATAAGAAATAATTAGTGTAAAGGTGAGAGGTGAATGAACCAATGTTTATTTAGACTAATGATGGTTACCAGAAAAGCTCTTCCCATTAAAAGAAGAATCGTTTATATAATAATGAGTGCAGTGTAAGCTGTCAGGTATCTTTTGAGAGTTTAATAGTATTTATGCCTTATCTTTTAGTATCATTGTAAAAATACACATTTTAGGTACTTTATTTTAACTAAAACATATAGAGATCATAATGTCATTAGAATCCGTCTTTCATTATTTAGAAATGGCTATATAAAAGATAATTTTTAAGTTTTAACAGAACTTGTTGGTATTTAAGATCCTAGGTAAGACCTAACCTTCCATGATCCTAATGCTTGTGTGTATTAGATTCCTCGAGTCTTAATATCGACTGGCAGGATTTTTACATGCCACCTACCCCATATTTTTGTTTAGCCACCGGAGTGGTTTAGGTCTGGTCTGGACTAACAACAAGATGGCTGAAAGGTGTGGGGGTGGGACCTCTGAGAAATTTAGGTGCATATCTTGATATTTGACATTTCTGAATGACATCTGAGATAGTTTTTATAAATCTTTATACTATGTTTTCTGGTTGCTACTGTATTCTTCTTCTTTCGCTTCAGCCATTTTTCCCGTTAATTCAAGACTATTGATAGACAGTATAAAGATCATTTTGTGGCTTATAGTTATATGTGTTTGTTTTTTGTCATGCAGAATCTTCGTTCACAATTGCAGGAACTGATTCCAGAGCAACAGGTTGTCTCTCATCTCCTGGAACATGTTTATGATTTAGAAATTATTTTATGCCATTATTCTCTTGTTTGCTAATGGATCCTATTACTTTGAGAACTAATATTAATTTTTTCTTAGGTTACATGTTTTTTTGACTTTGTGTCGTATATCTTTCACTTTTTGTAGATAGGTCCTGTGTGCTTTAGGACAAGAATCAGGTGTATCATCTGCCCGACCAACAATCTTTTTACCATAGTTGTAGTTTTGCAAGATATCATTACTGGAAGTACCAGTATTAGATACAGCTCTGCATGTGATGTCACCCTCTATTGTAGCATATCTGCTAATATCTGATGCATCTATTTAAACATGTTATACTGTAGATTTGTACATGGCAGATCATTCTTACATGCACACAATATTTGCTGCTATTATATTGAGTGTACGTTTGATTGCTAAGAAAATTACTAAAATATGTGATTTTGGGTTGATTTTGAATAAAACAATCTGTGACATTTTTAGGTGACTGTTTGGATAGATAAGAAAAATATGAAAGTCTTTTAAAATTATGATAAAATATTTCTATTTTACCATAAATATCTAACTTTGTGTCTTTTGTGCACATGGTAATACTTCTTATTTCACTCCATACCTTTTAAAACCAAAGAATATGTGGATATGTCTATTCTTTAAGTTTGGAACTTTCATATCTATGAATGATTGAAGAAAATAAATCTGATTTTTCTTCTGAAATATCCAACACACCCTCTGTTACACGATATTTCACATTTGTTTTAGTGCCTGCAAAATAATTGACTATTTGTTGTAACTTTTACACCCTTTCTCCTCTTTATGCTTGATAAGAAAGTTGTTCATGGTGACGTTCATAACTCATTGCTGATTTGCATCTGTACAAAATTGATTGTATGTGAGTAGTGATGCTCTATAATTATGTGAAGACTTCTTGTAATTGGATTCTCCTTACAATAATACTACAATATTTAGATTCTCTCACTTCCCTAGCTTATATGATTGCTTGACTGCTAAATTGGTAGAACCATACTCATTTATGTAATATGTCTTACAGGACCGCTTGAAGAAACTGAAATCACAACATGGAAAAGTTCAGCTTGGGAACATCACTCTTGATATGGTATTCATGTTAACATGTTCAACATTTGTCAAATTTATTTCGACATGCGTCGTTGTTGATGTCTGTGAAGAGTTACTTAGTGCTGGCTTAGAGTGAACTGTGTAGATACTTTTAACTGATGTGAACATTGCTTTTTGGTAGGTAATCGGTGGAATGAGAGGAATGACTGGATTGCTATGGGAAACATCATTACTTGATCCCGATGAGGTGTTTCCTGTTCTTTATTCTAGATTGCTCAGCATTGATGATTCATGCTCGACGTCATGTATGATGTTTTAAGAATGAGAATCTGATTCTTCATCAGGAGATGTTTTAGCCTGCTTCCTTTTAGTATCTAGGCCAATCTTTGGTACGTAGATGACAGTGATTTTGCTTTTCAGGGTATCCGTTTAGGGGGCTTTCTATTCCTGAGTGTCAGAAAGTGTTACCTGCTGCAAACAATGGAGAAGAGCCATTGCCCGAGGGCCTTCTGTGGCTTCTTTTGACTGGAAAGGTAATAAGCCGACTTGTTTATAATATAACAATAACACTGTTGATGTTCTGCTAGATGGTTCTCATTATCTTTTCTTCTGATATTGGAGAGTGCTCTGTAGAACATTCATTATGGATGCTGATTAGTTTGGAAGAGAAGGTTATTAAGGCCATGATTAGGTATAGCCAGATTACTAAGAAAAGGTTTAACATAATTTTTTTTTGTTCTGGTAATTATAATAAGTACTTGCTCTAATCTAAGGAGGACGAACAGAGACATGCCAACACGGCATGATACCACGTCACATGATGACTCTCAGCAATTTCACATTTCTGTGTTTTCATAGCTTCTAATTCATTATGTGTTGAATTCTCTTGATGTGCTATTTTTAGTTTTATACCTTTAGTTGGTAGGACTTCTTTATGAAAAAAAAAGCATCGTGGTACTAGGTCTTAAGTACAAAAGACTACAATAGGTATTTTGTTGATATTTCATTGAGTTAAATTTGCATCTAGAATACATGCTGTGCTAAAAAAATTGTACAATTGACACTATAAGGTAAGGTAATTTAACAGAGGAGGTAGCCCTTTACCGGAGCCCGTGGAGGAAAGAGATTCATGTAACAACCCACATATCTGTGATGGGTTATATTGTTTTTATCTATGATTTGAGTGAGAGGATATGAGAATCAGTTAGCGACATCGATTGCACTGTTTCTAATTGACATGGATATAAATGTCTCAACAAGGGACTATGTCAAAATTCAGATATGTGGACATGGTATATGTTAGCTTCATATGAATTACTGTTTATATGCGTGGGTTTGCATGTGCACATGTGTAGCCTAAACAATGATATTAGCAGCTAAAAGCAAAACTGATCATTAATGACACTTTGTACATGACCATAATATGGTTCGAAAAAAAGGAACAGATATATGCATTAAATCAGGGTTAGTGTTCTATGTCTGCTTTTGTCATGTCAAAAAAGAATAAAAAAAGTAATAAATAATGACCAGTGTAAAACGTGGTCATAGGTTTTCGGCAAAAAGTGATGAGGCAATAGCTATAGATGGCGTACATTGTTTACAGGGAATCTATAATGATTAAGTTAATGAATCGTTTGCTCCTCTCCCTTTTATTTGCTTTCTCCAAGCTTTCTCTTTCATCTCTCCAAAAATTTCTATTTAGGCGTTGTCAACCCAAACCTGAAAAACATGACACATGTTATCTCTAATACATGCAGACATGGCATTGGGTAGTATTAGGGAGACATTGCCTCCGTATTTGTACTCATTTTTGTTGAAAGGTGTCTCCATTGGTGACCGTGGTGCCCTTGACCATAATTTAGGTCTTACATTGGAATGCCAGTTCCTTGTTTGTGAATCTAAGGTTTTGTCATGAAGTGATAGTAGCCATGAGACAAGTTTTACTTTACGGTGTAACTAATTAATTTTGAATGAAGAGTTCATGGATTTGTTTACATTCAATTTTATCTATTCATTTTATATCGAAATTTGTTTAAGTAACTGCAAATTAACAATTTGGTATGATTTGAAGTCCAAATGCAATGAGATGGTAACATCTTTACTTTGATAGCTTATGTGTTTAGAAGAAGTATTACATTTTTAATTCTCAAACTATCTATTTTAGTTGGCGAGTAAAATTATTCAATTTAATCTAATCGTGTGTTTGGTTAGATTCACTCTTTTCATTCATTATGCCTAAGGAGTGTGAACATATAGTAGTTGGCTATTCACTAATATAAGTATATTGAGATTGCATGCTAATTGGATCTGTTAACTCTGTTAGAAGTAAATGATTATTTATATTTGGAGGATGGTTATCACATAACATAATTTATTATTAAATAAGTTTTTTTCTGTATTAGGTACCGAGCAAAGAGCAAGTCACTGCACTGTCCAAGGAATTGCAAAGTCGTTCAACTGTGCCAGGTTTCTAATTGTTTAGCATTCTGTAATATTTCATGGATCAGGTGCACAATTTTCTTTTTTTCTTCTTTGGGGTTTTTGGACATTGAGTCCTAACAAATATTATATTTGATGCTAGTCCCTCACAATGCGGGCCCCACTTATTAGTAGTTCCTTTAGTTATCAATCATCCACTTGTCAGAGAATATTCTGTTAAGTGATAGCGGAGAAGCCTAAATTATCTTTCACCATGAGCAGATCAATGAAGATCAAAGAAACAGGTTGATGGGTAGTTGGAGTTTTGTGAGAAATAAGGGCTGAAGCGTCATTTGATATCTCTTGTTAATGTTTAACTCTAGTGAGATATAGAATTTGTATTTCAAAACAAACAGAAGGACTAGTAATGAGTGGGTTTCATATAAATACTGATTTGTGAGAGACTAATATCAAAGTATGATGTTTGTTAGGGAGCAACATCGAAAAAACCCTTTCTTTTGGGAGGAAAATTAGATGATTGGCATGAATCACCGTGCTACACATTTCAGCACAAACGTCTGCATTAAACATGAAAACAAAGTCTTTTGATAAGTTCTACTTCGCCACTGCATATGCATGCTTAATTATATCGACATGATTGTTTTTTAGTTTCAAATTTAGAATTATACCATCCTGCATATATCAGAGGTTTTCAGCACAACATCAGTGTTGATAAAGAGGTGGTTTTTCATTCTGCAATTATAATGGTTTTGCTTACAATATGTTTTTCAGGCCAGAGCCTGCCTAGCCCATTACTCTAAATACTAATCTTCATTTTCTTTTGCAATCCAAAGTTTTTAAGATACGGTGGTCGTAGTAAATGTGAACCCTGAATTGTAGGAGCTCAACACATTGGTCCACTCACTGACTCTGCAACGCTGAAACTTTTAGAAGCTATCTAGTGCTCACAATGTTCCTAGAGTTTTTAAAATTCGCTGCTGGAATGATACATTTAGTAAAGGCTATTTAGGCTCATTCAATTAAATGCAATTGGACATTCACAAATTCTGTTTTTTTTTAAAATCTACCTCAACACCTCTTTCACGTTTCTTTCTCCTTCGTGCAGTGGGAGCTGTGGACTGGAACAATATGATTTTTACTTGTTTTACTGATGGTAAAAGTTAATGGATTTGACCCAAATGCTGCAGTTTGGTTTCTTGTAATAGGGGCTTCCAATTCTTTTTTTTTTTTTTGGGGGGGGGGATCCAACTCACCACTTTTCTGTTAGAACATAGTGGATTGGAATTCACTCACACGGTGAATTCCAAATTTTCAGACTGGGAAGGAAAGTAACTTCATCTGTAGCACTGGAAGCCAATCACACCCACCCACATTTTCTAATATGTCCGTCTGAAGTGTAGAATTGAATCGAATAATTCCACACTGACATTTTGAGCTATACGAGGCAACATTAGGTGTATCCAGGAATTTCTGATACATCCTACAAAAGAACAGGAATCAAAGCCATTAATTTCACATTCTATTATATGAAGTAAAAAGAAACATGAATATAAAATGCAAATTATTGTTAATTTCCTGAGTTCTGATCACATGCAATTCTAATTCTATGCGACCAAATGACTACTAACCGTTGTAGAATTTCTAATACGTTTCTTGATTATATTAAAATTACAGACAGCTCTTGGTGATAACTTGGATTTGTCTAGTCTTTCTTTTTTGGATGTAGTACAGAAATGCAAAGCTTACGATAATAAATTCTCCTTTTGCACCCATATTATGAGTTAATTTTGACTCTTCTTTATTATTTGACTAATTTCTTGTCCTTCTAAAACTAAAGAGTAATTTATTAACTATTGGAATTTGATGCAGATTATGTTTATAAAGCAATTAATGCACTTCCTCTAGATGCTCACCCAATGACACAATTCACCACTGGAGTCATGGCACTTCAGGTAATGAGTCATCTCCAAATAGAGATTCAGTTGATATTATCGTCATAGTTACATAGGAAGTGTGATTTCAAACACTTCCCAATATTATAATCTAGATATTTATCTATGACAATTAGCCTTAAGCCCTGCATGAATTGCTTCTAAGCTGTAAAATATGTATGCTTGATATCTGGGTTATATATAATTTTTTTGTCATTCTAGTAGACTTAATGGAGAAAAGATTCATTTAGGCACCCAACCATCTAAATATCCTGTGTATTGATGAATATTATTGCTTAGTACATATGGGCGTGATGGCTACTCCATGCTCCCAGATTTTCAAGCTGCTTTGGTCAGCTTGCATTAAAGAAATAGAAAGAGGATTACTGTACCGATGTAGTAAGAATCTGATTCAGTAGCATCCACTGGCTAGCCTGTGTGTGCGCGCTCGCGTGCATGTCCTAGTGTATTCTTTTCGAAGTCGAGATATTTTGAGCGAGGGTATGAATCCAAGTAGCTTTACAGGAATATAAGAATTATGTAATTCAATTTTTTGTTATAGTGTGTTGATCAAACTTCAATTTTGTAGAACATTATAAAAGGATGACAAAAGAGTGATTTTTCCATTAGATAGAGAGCGTTAGCACATCGCCATTTTTTGACGATTTCGGACTGGCTATCATTTGAAATATGAAGTATTTGAGTTTAGGCTTCATGTGTGCTGGGCGCCTGGGCGTGATGTCAATCTCTCTCTCTGTGTGTGTGTGTGTGTGTGTGTGTGTGTTTTTTTGTTATCAATTGAATTGGGGACATCACCGAAGTTTCTAGGATATTCTAGTCTGTCCCATCTTACTAATAATAATAAAGGGCTTTGAACCCAACCTTCCCCTGCCTCTGCAAAACCTATAGGGAAGTTCAGAACAAGCTATCAGATGAATCCATCTTTTGAGAGACGACTGAATCTTTGGTGTCCACTTTTGCATACCTCTTATTTTGCACAACTCATATGTAAAATTCTGGTTAAGGAAGGGGCTTGATGTGGCACCAATAATCATATATTAAGGAATGGAAACCTAATTAATCATGCCAAACTCTGGCTCATATTGAACTGAAATCACAGTGGCCCAAATGAATTGAAGACATAAATGTTTAGTAACCCCACCGCTACACGCGCGCACACACATTCTTCCTCTCCCCGTCTGATGTGAAACGTGTGATGCGTGTGAATCAGAGATCAGTGATAAAGCAAAACTTCGCTACGTTCCACCGATGATACGATCTTGGGTAGAAATAGTTAAAACTAATATGCAGCAGATGGATTTAACAAAATGTGCAATAAGAGTTGTACCGTTCTAAATCTAGAATATACTGATGCAATTACTGGTTATTAAGGCAGAAGCTTGTACATTCAATACTATGATCAACAAACACAGGGTAACAGAATTCTCACAACTTGCTATTTCGTGGCAGCAGATTAGATTAATAAAATACTAGAGATGATTATCGAACCCACAAGTAAATATAATGTGTAATGAAAAATTACCTACTGCTGAATACAGAGATCTCATTGATCTGTAGAGAATGCCGATGCGTAGAGCTCGTCTTCACGATCGCAACGACTCGAGAAACTCTTGAATCAGAGCCCAGATGTGAGAGTTACGGCTCAAAAACCAACCCGATACGCTAATGGTCTGTTTCTCTTTTGCATCCGCTACTGTCCACAGGTTGGAGTATTGTAGCACACAAATCTTGTAACTGTAGCAAACAAGTTGACTTAAACTCGAAATCAGGTTTCTCTTATTGGTTGCGGGTCGGGTTGGATCAGAAATTGAACTCGAAATTTGATTGGTTTTAATTGAACCCAATTGACACCTTCTTCTTTGCTGTTGTTTCTTTACAAGAAACAGAGAAGAAAGCGAAGCAGTGGCGGCGCGGGTACTCGACGAGGTGGAGAGGAGTAGTGTGGTTGTCGTGTTGCTTGGCGCAACGACGAGATGACGGAGAGAACAAACGAGGACTGTGAGAGCTTGAGCACAGAGGAGAGAGGGGGTGTGGCCTGAGTTTGGTTGGGTGCTGTGAGGAAGAAAGGGGAAAGGTTGATGTTGTTGTGTTTTACATGGAACAGAGAGAGGGAAGGGAAGAGTGGCGGCTGTGAAGAAAAGAGGGGAGAAAATGATTAGGGGTTTTTTAATTTTGAGAATAATTAGGAATAATCCTAAGCAATTAGAGAAACTCTAAAATAGCAAATTCTTTATTTCAAAATTCTTTATATCCATCCAACCAAGAGTCTCTAAATAAACTTTACAAAGCCAAGTTGCTAAACCACAACCAATGTGATACTAAAAATAAAGGAAAAATACAACTACTAAACAAAACTAAAATAAAGAAAAAATACATGAAAATTCTTTTACTGCTCAAATCAAACTGGCATCACTGCTTCATCTTCGTCGAGTCACACGCCACACTTGGATCCTGCATCATTCTCCCAGAGTGGGAGAAGACTCGACCTCGTCGAGTCAAGTGGAATAGTGCTCGCGTGCTCTACTAGATCAGTCTGTTGCAAATCACCTCGACCTAGCTGTGAATCAATAGTAGGTGCTTTTCCTTTACAGCGGTCCAAGTACCTGTGACCTTCATCAGTTTTGGCGATAGTTTCATCCTTTAAAACTTTATCAACCTTCTCTGCTGTAATTGGATGAGTATCTGAGCGTGGGGTAAGTGGGGGTCTCTCAGAGAATGGCTTAGGGGAGGTTTAACAATCAAGTAGTTACAATCAAAACTCTTGTAATCCACTAAATTATTAACATTGAAAAGTACAACTAATGCCATAATCTCTAGGAAGATCTATAACATAAGTATTGCAGTTCAGTTTATTTAAGATCTTGAAAGGTCCGACACTGCGGACATGCAATATTTTAATAGTTCCCGAAGGAGACTGTTTCGGATAAATTCAAACCATCACGTAATCGCCTACATTAAAAGTTTTAAATATTTTTCTACTTTCAGCTCGTAAAGTAGGCTTCACTTTGCTCCATTTATTTCCATCACTGATCTCTTTGTGTGATTTGTGCACGTGTTTGAGTGATACAAGTGCAGATGCAGACTCGAATGAGTTATAGCGGGATGGTGTCGACAGTAAGGAAGCGATTTGCGCGCAGAGTATGCATGACTAGTGAAAGGTAAGGAAGGAGTAGTAGTAATGAGAGGTGGGAAAGGGGAGTTGGAGCAACGCCAAAGTGAATATCTGTTTGGGTTGTCCAGTCTTGAATTTTAAGGGTAGTAGCTTAATCTGTTTACCCTCGTGCTCAAATTGACACATGTTCGATCGACCATAAATAGTGACATTTTTGTCGAATAATCATGATCTACCTAATATGATTTGATCTACATTCATGGTGTCAACGCCAAAGTGGATGTTTGTTTGGGTTATTCAGTCTTGGGTTTTAAGGGTAGTTGCTTAATCTGTTTATCCTCGTGCTCAAATTGACACATGTTCGATCGACCGTAAATTGTGACATTTTTGTCGAACAATTATAGTTTACCAATATGATTTGACCCACATTCATGGTGATCACATCACACCAGATATTGTCTTTATAAAAATTGAAATTGACTGTAACAAGACATTGTTTGACCTCAAGTATCGTGGAGTCAATCCATGACACTTTGAATGGGTGGGGGTGCGGTACCACCTCTAATACAAACTTTTCAAGCGACTTAGACGATATTGCATTGATACATCTTCCACTGTTCGCAATCGCCTTACAACTTTTGTTTCCAATTTTGGTGAACGTGTGGAAGGTGGCATTTTTTCTCCAATCGTCCTTGTAAGCTGGTTGGGAGAGGACACATCTAACGACAGACAAGTGAGTTAATGTTTATTAATACAATTGAGACCAACATCATCACTTATGGGATCTTCATCAGTTTTAGATCCTCTTCTCCCTTAAAGATGTACACATCAGAGTCTGACTTAATAGTTTCGGTAGGTGTTTTATCTATAATGGTGATTCCGACCAGACTAAGACAACTGGCGGATAAGTATCCATAACCTTGATATTTGTAGCACTTAGTCGTGGAACTAACTTTTGAGGATTCATGGCCTTTGTTTCTGTTGTCCCGTTCAAGATTTTTGCTCTTGATGTCATCCCTAAGTGAGGAGGTTTGGGTACTGGACCTATTGGGTTGAGAAGATGGGGAAGGTCTAGACGTTGAGGCCCTATAATCATGATTTTTGAAAGTGTGAGTGGTCCTAGCGAAATCTAAATCTTTGATTAACGTATACGCTGCCTCTAACTCGTTGACTTCTCTAGCCAACAGTTCAGTTTGTAGATCATCCCTAACAGTGATGTCAGAGGCGCACCGAGGCGCGCGCCTGAGGCGCCGGGAGCAGCGAAGCGCAGCCCAGCGCCCCACCGCGATGGCCAGGCGCGCAGCAGAGAGAAGGCGCGCGCCCGACGCGCGCTTCACGCGAGGCGCGCGCCTCGCAGCGCCTAAAGAAGTCGGGGGTCGGGTTAGAACCCGCAATTGAAGCGGGTGACCCGACCCACTTCTATTAGATAAAATGAAAAAAAAAGGAAAACAGCAGAAAACGAAGGGGAAAAAAATCTCACGATTCTCACCTTCGTCGATTTAGGTCACCGGCGATTCCCCGCGACGCATAAGCAGGTTCTTCTCCTCCTCTTTCTTCTCTCTCTCTCTCTCTTCACTTCTCTGTTCTCTCTGGCACTATTCTCTCTGTCTCCGTCTTTCTCTTTCTTTGGAATCGGATGGCTCCATCTTTCTTCTCTGGCCTGGCTACGATCTCTCTTTCTCTAACTCCATCTCTCTGACTCTCTTTCTCTGTCCCTAATTCTCTCTCGCCATCTCTCTGTCCGTCTCCAATTCAATTTTTTTTTTCTGTTTGTTTAATTGTTTCTGTGACGGTGTGACCATCACCATTCTCCTGCATTTCTCTGTCCCCGTCTCCCTTTCTCTGTGTCTTTTTTCTTTCTCTGTGCTTCATCTCTCCCTTTCTCTGTATTTCTTTCTTTCTCCCCTGTCTTCTTCTTTCTCTGTTCAGTTTTTCTATTTTTCTTTCTTTCTCCCTTGTCTGAGTCTCTATCTAATGCTCAGTCTCTCTTTCTTTCTATCTACCTGCGTGACTGCGTCTCTCTCTTTCTCTGGACTCTGGAGTGTGGCCGTGTCCCTCTCCATCTCTTTTTGTCTGTCCGGCGAGATGCTCCTTATCTCTCTCTGTGACTCTGGTCATGTCCCTCTCCCTCTGTCTAATGCTTTTTGCTTTGCTGATATTGCTTTGCTGATACCTGCGTGAGCTAATTTTGTGTGTTTAATTTTTCTGTTTTATTTTTTACAGGTGATTCAGTGGACACATCTTGATTCTTGACATTGCAGACAGTGTTGTCAAGGCGCAGTGCGAGGCGCAAAGAGTCTAATGTGTGTGAGGCGCAAAGCGCAAGCGAGGCGATGCGCCTCACTGCAGTGAGGCGCTATTGTTTTTTATTATTATTAGTTTGAAATAATATAAGAATAAAAGTACAATTATAATATACACAACAAAATAATAATAAATCAACAATTAAAAATATTAATAAAACAAGAATAATGTGCGCACCTGTATAGTTGCTTCATGATTTACACCTACATAGAGATCAATTTAATAGCATAATGCATAATAACAAATTATCAATAAGTCATAAGAGATAATAAGACTCAAAAACAAAACACAAGATACTAATTATTAAACAAGTTCACAAGATATGGCATCTAAGACAAACAGGTTAGAATAACGATACAACAATACCAAAACAAGTGTCTAAAGTTTGGAATTTAAACTTTAAAATTAAAAAACAAAATGGAAACGACATTAAAGTTTGAGTCTTTGACTACTCATCATCATCTTCATCCCTAAATCAAACTCTTCTTTCTCCTCCCCATAAGACCCATAATCTATTTGAGCATTCTCTTCCTCACTCTCATCCTCAGAGTCAAATTCTTCCTCTTCTGGCTCTGGCTCTCTCCTCCTCGAAGATGAAGCACCAACACCACTAACTGAACGTCTTGACATGGACTTAAACCCACTTTCTGAAGTTGATCTTGTATTAACAATAGGGTCCTCAGCTCCCATAGCCTCAGAAATAATGCCCCAAGTAAGATCATCATCTTATGCACCAAATCATTCTCTGCGTTGTTTCTTTCACCAAATTTTCCCAGCAGCCATTCATTGCTCTCATCAATGTCATTAAGCATAATAGGATGAATTACATCTCTACAATCATATCGCTCCTTCAAAGCTTGATTGTATTTGCAGTAAACCAAGTCTTTGAGCCTCCCATGCTCCAATTTATTCCTCTTCTTGCTATGGATCTGCAATTTTTTATGGATTGAAATAATTGTTATTAAGCAACCTCAGAAATAACAACCCAAATAACTTTAATATTTTCCTTCTAGTTTAGTATTTACCTGCTCAAATGCACTCCAATTCCTCTCACAAGCAGAGGAACTACATGTAAGACTGAGAATCTTTATGGCAAGTCTTTGCAAGTCCGGAGTGGATGCGCCATAAGATTCCCACCAATCAGCTATCATATGTGGAGAAATAAGACATAATAATAGGAAATTAGAAACCGACACATATATTTTTTTATAAGTCAACTTTTATAAGCTAACTAAAAGATTAAAATTGACGTATTTTTTTACCTGGAGATTTCTTCTTTCGGTTTCTAATAGCAATATCAAAACCAAAAAGACCACCAGCATTTTTATAAATGCTAATTTGTCGGTCAATCTTATCTTGATCCTCTTCGGGCATCATTTTTTGAATGACCTTATAAAGACCAGTCATAATCTCTTCATCCCCTGAAATATTGGTGTGATCATAAAAAAACTCCAGATTGAAATAGTATCCAGCGGCATGTAGTGGGCGGTGTAGCTGAACCTCCCATCTTCGATCATTAATATCAAAAACATCTTTATACTTTGACTCATCCTCAAAAGCCGCCATAATAGCCTCTTTGGCTCTATCTACAGCCTCATATATGTATCCCATTGCGGGCTTCTTCTCACTATTTACAAGTCTCAACACTCGAACTAAGGGAGCTATTAGCTTGAGAACATATGCAACATTATTCCAAAAAGAGTTCATTCCAACAATTTTCTCAACTGCTTTTCCCTTTTGCTCTTTGGCCCATCTACTTTCCTTCCACTGAGTTGAGATGAACATCTTCCTTAACTTCACCTTTTGAGTATGTAAACTTGACAGTGTCAGGAATGATGTGGCAAAGCGAGTAACAGCTGGCCTCAGAAGCTCTCTTTTCCCCGTCTTCTGTCTCATTAAGTTCAAAACCCAACCATGAGAATAGATGTAGCCTGTTACCTCCATGGCGCGGCTTAATGTCATCTTCACAATTGGTAACTTCTCGATGTCTTTAAGCATTAGATTAATGCAATGAGCCGCACAAGGTGTCCAAAACATATGAGGATACTTCACCTCTAAGTAGGAACCTGAAAACAAGTAACAACAATATTTTACAATTCATTCAAAAAAAATGAAGTTTTACAAGTGTCAAGTGCAACTTTTAAAATTCAAATATAGATCTTTACCTGCTAGCTTAAGGCTAGAAGCGTTGTCCGTGACAACTTGGATGATATTCTGAGCCCCGATCTCTTGCACCTTCTTATCCAATATCTCAAACATTTTCTCACCAGTTTTGATCTCATCGGAAGCATCAATTGATTCAATAAACCATGATCCAAGAGGACAATTCACCAAGAAATTGATAAGAGTCCGATCCTTCCTGTCACTCCAACCGTCGGACATTAAAGAACACCCTCTAGATTCTCACATTTTCTTATGTGGTTCCATTAATCCCTTGGTGTATTTCACCTCTTTCTTAAGAAGAGGCACCCGCAATTGGTGGTAAGATGGAGGTGGCAAGTGTGGCCCAAATTGTCCCACAGATTTCAACATTATTTTGAAAGATTTCAATTTAGCTGCATTAAAAGCAATACCTGCTTGATACCAAAAACGAGCAATATCTTGTCACACCCTAGCAACGGCATCTTTGTCAAGGCTCTCTTTGATATTCGTTTGCCTTAACTTTCTTCTCCTTTCATCTTTTTTCACTTCTAGTGCCGGGTCAAAAGCATAATATGCATCCATAGGTCCTCTCCTCTTACTAAAAGCACCACCTACACTATCGGAACGCATGTTGCTTCCCATTGATGATATCTTAGTAGATATACTTGTTGCTTGGGCTTTTCTTTTTTCTAGTGATGCTTGTCGGCCTCGAATTTCGGCAACACCCTCTTCCTCATCAATTTCTAACATATCTTCCCCATCATCGAGGTCCGGTATATGTTCTTCTAAATTTGCTTGTCGCTTAAGACTCGTTTGCTTCTCTTCATATGCTTTCAATTCTTCTTTCACCTCATCCGGGACTCTATTGCAAAGGGTGATGTTCTTGCGCTTCCTTGAAGTGCCAATTAGATGTTCTTTGGCCCTTGTAATCCCACCAGTCGATATCTTACCACAAAAATACATTTATGCTTAAGTGTATCGGGAGGGTTGATTAAAATAGTGTGCTTCCACGTTGGATCCTTCTTTTTACAACTACCTTCATTCATATTCATGTTTGTCAAATATCTTCAACCTACATGGCTCCACATGACAAATCACAATATCACATATATATAATAAATGCTAAATCACATTACCAATTCAATCGTAACAATCCAAATCTATATTTCAATCAAAGTAAATGCGAGATATGAAACCAAACCCATAATAGTAATACAAGCACAACGCAACCTCTGAACTTTAATCAAATATTCAAATAATGATATTAATCACATATTCACATAAGATTTTTTCATTTATGATGTCTTTTATAAAATTGCATTATTGCATTTGCATATAATAAAATGCTATTCTTTTATGAAGTTTTAATTTTAATATAGTCTACTTTTTCTTGCAGGTTCACAATCAGGATTCAAACTATGAAGGAAAAAAATCTTGCAAAGTTTGTAATGAGAATTTGTAATGAAATTATTAAATTTGTAATTTTTGGTGATATAGTAAAATATAATCTCTTACTTACAACGGGTTACAAGTTACAACTGCAGCGTCAGCCGATCCCGGTGTCTGCAATGTCAAGAATCAAGATGTGTCCACTGAATCACCTGTAAAAAATAAAACAGAAAAATTAAACACACAAAATTAGCTCACGCAGGTATCAGCAAAGCAATATCAGCAAAGCAAAAAGCATTGGACAGAGGGAGAGGGACATGACCAGAGTCACAGAGAGAGATAAGGAGCATCTCGTCGGACAGACAGAAAGAGATGGAGAGGGACACGGCCACACTCCAGAGTCCAGAGAAAGAGAGAGACGCAGTCACGCAGGTAGATAGAAAGAAAGACTGAGCATTAGATAGAGACTCAGACAAGGGAGAAAGAAAGAAAAATAGGAAAACTGAACAGAGAAAGAAGAAGACAGGGGAGAAAGAAAGAAATACAGAGAAAGGGAGAGATGAAGCACAGAGAAAGAAAAAAAGACACAGAGAAAGGGAGACGGGGACAGAGAAATGCAGGAGAATGGTGATGGTCAGACCGTCACAGAAACAATTAAACAAACAGAAAAAAATTGGATTGGAGACAGACAGAGAGATGGCGAGAGAGAATTAGGGACAGAGAAAGAGAGTTAGAGAGATGGAGTTAGAGAAAGAGAGATCGTAGCCAGGCCAGAGAAGAGAGATGGAGCCATCCGATTCCAAAGAAAGAGAAAGACGGAGACAGAGAGAATAGTGCCAGAGAGAACAGAGAAGTGAAGAGAGAGAGAGAAGAAAGAGGAGGAGAAGAACCTGCTTATGCGTCGCGGGGAATCGCCGGTGCCCTAAATCGACGAAGGTGAGAATCGTGAGATTTTTTTCCCCTTCGTTTTCTGCTGTTTTCCTTTTTTTCATCTTATCTAATAGAAGCGGGTCGGGTCACCCGCTTCAATTGCGGGTTCTAACCCGACCCGACCGACTTCTTTAGGCGCTGCGAGGCGCGCGCCTCGCGCCTCGCGTGAAGCGCGCGTCGGGCGCGCGCCTTCTCTTTGCTGCGCGCCTGGCCATCGCGGTGGGGCGCTGGGCTGCGCTTCGCTGCGCCCGGCGCCTCAGGCGCGCGCCTCGGTGCGCCTCTGACATCACTGATTGCAGACACCGGGATCGGCTGGCGCTGCAGTTGTAACTTGTAACCTGTTATAAGTGAGAGATTATATTTTACTATATCACCAAAAATTACAAATTTAATAATTTCATTACAAATTCTCATTACAAACTTTGCAAGATTTTTTTCCTTCATAGTTTGAATCCTGATTGTGAACCTGCAAGAAAAAGTAGACTATATTAAATTGAAACTTCATAAAAAGAATAGCATTTTATTATATGCAAATGCAATAATGCAATTTTATAAAAGACATCATAAATGAAAAAAATCTTATGTGAATATGTGATTAATATCATTATTTGAATATTTGATTAAAGTTCAGAGGTTGCGTTGTGCTTGTATTACTATTATGGGTTTGGTTTCATATCTCGCATTTACTTTGATTGAAATATAGATTTGAATTGTTACGATTGAATTGGTAATGTGATTTAGCATTTATTATATATGTGATATTGTGATTTGTCATGTGGAGCCATGTAGGTTGAAGATATTTGACAAACATGAATATGAATGAAGGTAGTTGTAAAAAGAAGGATCCAACGTGGAAGCACACTATTTTAATCAACCCTCCCGATACACTTAAGCATAAATGTCCTTTTTGTGGTAAGATATCGACTGGTGGGATTACAAGGGCCAAAGAACATCTAATTGGCACTTCAAGGAAGCGCAAGAACATCACCCTTTGCAATAGAGTCCCGGATGAGGTGAAAGAAGAATTGAAAGCATATGAAGAGAAGCAAACGAGTCTTAAGCGACAAGCAAATTTAGAAGAACATATACCGGACCTCGATGATGGGGAAGATATGTTAGAAATTGATGAGGAAGAGGGTGTTGCCGAAATTCGGGGCCGACAAGCATCACTAGAAAAAAGAAAGCCCAAGCAACAAGTATATCTACTAAGATATCATCAATGGGAAGCAACATGCGTTCCGATAGTGTAGGTGGTGCTTTTAGTAAGAGGAGAGGACCTATGGATGCATATTATGCTTTTGACCCGGCATTAGAAGTAGAAAAAGATGAAAGGAGAAGAAATTTAAGGCAAACGAATATCAAAGAGAGCCTTGACAAAGATGCAGTTGCTAGGGTGTGGCAAGATATTGCTCGTTTTTGGTATCAAGCAGGTATTGCTTTTAATGCAGCTAAATTGAAATCTTTCACAATAATGTTGAAATCTGTGGGACAATTTGGGCCACACTTGCTACCTCCATCTTACCACCAATTGTGGGTGCCTCTTCTTAAGAAAGAGGTGAAATACACCAAGGGATTAATGGAACCACATAAGAAAATGTGAGAATCTAGAGGGTGTTCTTTAATGTCCGACGGTTGGAGTGACAGGAAGGATCGGACTCTTATCAATTTCTTGGTGAATTGTCCTCTTGGATCATGGTTTATTGATCAATTGATGCTTCCGATGAGATCAAAACTGGTGAGAAAATGTTTGAGATATTGGATAAGAAGGTGCAAGAGATCGGGGCTCAGAATATCATCCAAGTTGTCACGGACAACGCTTCTAGCCTTAAGCTAGCAGGTAAAGATCTATATTTGAATTTTAAAAGTTGCACTTGGCACTTGTAAAACTTCATTTTTTTATTGAATGAATTGTAAAATATTGTTGTTACTTGTTTTCAGGTTCCTACTTAGAGGTGAAGTATCCTCATATGTTTTGGACACCTTGTGCGGCTCATTGCATTAATCTAATGCTTAAAGACATCGGGAAGTTACCAATTGTGAAGATGACATTAAGCCGCGCCATGGAGGTAACAGGCTACATCTATTCTCATGGTTTGGTTTTGAACTTAATGAGACAGAAGACGGGGAAAATAGAGCTTCTGAGGCCAACTGTTACTCGCTTTGCCACATCATTCCTGACATTGTCAAGTTTACATACTCAAAAGGTGAAGTTAAGGAAGATGTTCATCTCAACTCAGTGGAAGGAAAGTAGATGGGCCAAAGAGCAAAAGGGAAAAGCAGTTGAGAAAATTGTTGGAATGAACTCTTTTTGGAACAATGTTGCATATGTTCTCAAGCTAACAGCTCCCTTAGTTCGAGTGTTGAGACTTGTAGATAGTGAGAAGAAGCCCGCAATGGGATACATATATGAGGCTGTAGATAGAGCCAAAGAGGCTATTATGGCGGCTTTTGAGGATGAGTCAAAGTATAAAGATGTTTTTGATATTATTGATCGAAGATGGGAGGTTCAGCTACACCGCCCACTACATGACGCTGGATACTATTTCAATCCGGAGCTTTTTTATGATCACACCAATATTTCAGGGGATGAAGAGGTTATGACTGGTCTTTACAAGGTCATTCAAAAAATGGTGCCTGAAGAGGATCAAGATAAGATTGACCGACAAATTAGCATTTATAAAAATGCTGGTGGTCTTTTTGGTTTGATATTGCTATTAGAAACCGAAAGAAGAAATCTCCAGGTAAAAAAACACGTCAATTTTAATCTTTTAGTTAGCTTATAAAAGTTGACTTATAAAAAAATATATGTATCGGTTTCTAATTTCCTATTATTATGTCTTATTTCTCCACATATGATAGCTGATTGGTGGGAATCTTATGGCGCATCCACTCCAGACTTGCAAAGACTTGCCATAAAGATTCTCAGTCTTACATGTAGTTCCTCTGCTTGTGAGAGGAATTGGAGTGCATTTGAGCAGGTAAATACTAAACTAGAAGGAAAATATTAAAGTTATTTGGGTTGTTATTTCTGAGGTTGCTTAATAACAATTATTTCAATCCATAAAAAATTGCAGATCCATAGCAAGAAGAGGAATAAATTGGAGCATGGGAGGCTCAAAGACTTGGTTTACTACAAATACAATCAAGCTTTGAAGGAGCGATATGATTGTAGAGATGTAATTGATCCTATTATGCTTAATGACATTGATGAGAGCAATGAATGGCTGCTGGGAAAATTTGATGAAGGAAACAACGCAGAGAATGATTTGGTGCATGAAGATGATGATCTTACTTGGGGCATTATTTCTGAGGCTATGGGAGTTGAGGACCCTATTGTTAAGACAAGATCAACTTCAGAAAGTGGGTTTAATTCCATGTCAAGACGTTCAGTTAGTGGTGTTGGTGCTTCATCTTCGAGGAGGAGAGAGCCAGAGCCAGAAGAGGAAGAATTTGATTCTGAGGATGAGAGTGAGGAAGAGAATGCTCAAATAGATTATGGGTCTTATGGGGAG
This sequence comes from Agave tequilana, assembly GCA_038442645.1. Lineage (NCBI taxonomy): Eukaryota > Viridiplantae > Streptophyta > Magnoliopsida > Asparagales > Asparagaceae > Agave > Agave tequilana. The sequence continues at coordinate 7,878 of JAVJIF010028865.1, read as the reverse complement.
GAGGAAGAAGAGTTTGATTTGGGGGATGAAGATGATGATGAGTAGTCAAAGACTCAAACTTTAATGTCGTTTCCATTTTTGTTTTTTAATTTTAAAGTTTAGATTCCAAACTTTAGACACTTGTTTTGGTATTGTTGTATCGTTATTCTAACCTGTTTGTCTTAGATGCCATATCTTGTGAACTTGTTTAATAATTAGTATCTTGTGTTTTGTTTTTGAGTCTTATTATCTCTTATGACTTATTGATAATTTGTTATTATGCATTATGCTATTAAATTGATCTCTATGTAGGTGTAAATCATGAAGCAGAGTTTGATTTGGGGGATGAAGATGATGATGAGTAGTCAAAGACTCAAACTTTAATGTCGTTTCCATTTTTGTTTTTTAATTTTAAAGTTTAGATTCCAAACTTTAGACACTTGTTTTGGTATTGTTGTATCGTTATTCTAACCTGTTTGTCTTAGATGCCATATCTTGTGAACTTGTTTAATAATTAGTATCTTGTGTTTTGTTTTTGAGTCTTATTATCTCTTATGACTTATTGATAATTTGTTATTATGCATTATGCTATTAAATTGATCTCTATGTAGGTGTAAATCATGAAGCAACTATACAGGTGCGCACATTATTCTTGTTTTATTAATATTTTTAATTATTGATTTATTATTATTTTGTTGTGTATATTATAATTGTACTTTTATTCTTATATTATTTCAAACTAATAATAATAAAAAAACAGTAGCGCCTCACTGCAGTGAGGCGTATCGCCTCGCTTGCGCTTTGCGCCTCACACACATTAGACTCTTTGCGCCTCGCACTGCGCCTTGACAACACTGATCCCTAAGACCGGCTCTAAATCTAGAAAGAATTTGAGCTTCACCTTTCTTATAGGAGGGTACTGTATCTGATGAGGAATTCATTGAAGTTCTCGACGTACTCCTTGGCAGATGTGTTGCCTTGAGTGTGTTTGTGCCAATTGTCCATGAGACGAGCACCAAATATGACGGCAGATATTTTGTTTTTAGCTCTTTTTTCATCCTATCCCATGTGTCAATTTGTGGTCGACCTTGGGCTGCATGTTTGTTTTCTAGGTTGGTCCAATACTGACTAGCTTGGCCAGACAATTTCATTGCAGCATATTTGACTTTTCAGACTCAGTGAGTCCGTGCCATGCGAAGTACCTATCTAATTGGAGTGTCCAGTCTATGAAAAGTTATGGGTCGTGACATCCGTCAAAGTTGGGGACATCGATCTTGATGCTTTTCAGATATTGAGCATCGAGATTGGATGTGTTATTAGTGTTGTTACGTTGGTTGTTACTTTATGGGGTTCGATCATCGGGTTCGATCATCTATGGGTTACTCAGGTGGGCCATGCGCTTCTACTTTGATCAGCTTGTTGTCGATTGTCTTAAGGGTATCTAACTTGGCATTTATCTCGGCGAACATGGTTGCGATCTGCTGGGGATCCATTGGGGTGGTGTGAGATTTGCTAGACATTCTTAATAGATATGGATGACCACTATGGGTAGGCATGCACTACACAAAACCTAAATGAAGAGATGCTAATATAAATTAGATGTTTTTTTAATGCAAAGAAAGATGTAATTTTCCTAGAGGTGCCTAGATGATGCAAATCCTACCCTAACCGTGCTCTGATACCAAAATGATGTGAAACGTAATGTATTTGAATCAGAGATCAGTGATAAAGTAAAACTTCGCTACGTTCCACCAATGATACGATCTTGGGTAGGAAAATAGTTAAAACTAATATGCAGCAGATGGATTTAACAAAATGTGCAACAAATAAGAGTTGTATTGTTCTAAATCTAAAATATACTGATGCAATTACTGGTTATGAGGGCAGAAGCTTGTACATTCAATACTATGATCAACAAACACAGGATAACAGAATTCTCACAACTCGCTATTTGGTGGCAGTAGATTAGATCAATAAAATATTAAAGACGATTATCGAACCCACAAGTAAATAAATGTGTGAAGAAAAATTACCTACTGCTGGATACAGAGATCTCACTGACCTGTAGAGAATGCCGCTGTGTAAAGCTCGCCTTCGCGATCGCAAAGGCTCGAGAAACGCCTGAATCGGAGCCCGAATGTGAAAGTTATGGCTCAAAAACTAACCCGATAGGCTAACATGTATGTTTCTCTTTTGGATCCACTACTGTTCACAGGTTGGAGTATTGTAGGACACAGATCTTGTAACTGTAGCAAACGGGTTGACTTAAACCCGAAATTAGGTTTCTCTTATTGGTTGTGGGTCGGGTTGGATCCGAAATTGAACCCGAAATCTGATTGGATTTAATTGAACCCAATTGGCACCTTCTTCTTTGCTGCTGTTTCTTTACAGGAAACGAAGGGAAAAGCGAGGACAGTGGCGGCGCGGGTACTCGACGAGGCGGAGAGGAGCGGTGTGGTTGTCGGATTGCTTGGCGCAATGGCGAGATGACGAAGAGAACTAATGAGGACTGTGAGAGCTTGAGCATAGAGGAGAGGAGAGGGGGCGATGGCTTGAGTTTGGTTGGGTACTGTGAGGAAGAAGGGGGAAAGGTTGATGTTGCTATTGTGTTTTACAGGAACAGAGAGAGGGAAGGAAGGGAACAGAGAGGGAAGGGAAGAGCGGCGGCTGTGAAGAAAAGAGGGGAGAAAATGATTAGGTTTTTTAATTTTGAGGATAATTAGAAATAATCCTAAACAATTAGAGGTAAACTCTCAAATAACAAATTCTTTATTTCAAAATTCTTCATTATCCATCTAACTAATCTAAGAGTCTTTAAACAGACTTTACAAAGCTGAGTTCCCAAACCACAACCGATGTAGTACTAAAAGTAAAGGAAAAATACAACTACTTAATAAAACTAAAATAAAGAAAAAATATATGAAAATTCTTTTGCTGCTCAAATCAAACTTGCATTGCGGCTTCATCTTCGTCGGGTCACGCGCCACGTCTGGATCCTGCATCACTGCCCCTTCCCCTTCTCTAAATTCAGATGAAGGGAAGTATATCACTGTTTATGCTTTTGTATGTACAAATGTCGGGAAAATGGGATGAGAAAGGGAGATGAGTAGAATTGGCAACAAGAGCATGACTCCTGCTTTATTATCACTCTGAGAAGACCAATTGGATGTTACTAGGTTCTTCCATATTGTTGTGTGACCAAAGAAGTTCAAGAAATATCGTAAAATCAAGCCAATAACTTTGCTGCATAATGGTCCTTTTTATCACATGATTTGCATGATGGTTATCACACCATTGTAAGAGAGCAAAAGGTGAGATTATCTTGTAGAATTCGTCGTTCTAGTTTCTTTCAATTTAGAACTGATAGCATTGGTTACATTCTTCCAGAATCTTAGTCTTAAAACTAAGTTCAATCACTGTGCAAGAGTAGTAGACCACATTATTTTCTGTTCAAGTGGATTAAACACATCATGATCAGTCAGAAGGCTTCTAATAAGGATTTGGCAAATGTTAATTTTCCATTCATTCATTTATTTTCTCTCATGTATGATTAACCCTAACGGCTTTATTCTTTTTATCTAATTTAGGTTCAAAGTGAATTCCAGAAGGCATATGATAGTGGTATCTCGAAAGCAAAGTAATGTTTTGTTTGTCAACTTATTTTGATAAGCCATATGAAATGCAAGATAGCATAACATGTTATCAATTTCTGTTTCATAGGTACTGGGAGCCTACATATGAGGACTCTCTGAACTTGATTGCTCGACTTCCAGTAGTGGCATCTTATGTTTATCGGAGGCAAGTAATTATGGGTATAGAGTTCAATGCATATCTTATCTTTATGTTTCTTTAAAATAGCTCTTTAGATGTCAAATTCTGCAAACCAAAATTAATCAAGTACATGAAGTTTTTATCCTTCACTATCGCATAGGGTATCACCATCACTACAAACCTTATATCTTGAACTGACAAATATGGTATTCAGATGTACATCAACTTCTGCTTTGCCTCCTCTTATTAAATTGTTTCACCATTATCATCTTCTTCAATTGGCTGCACGGATGCCTCTTCTTTTACAACAAACAACAACAACTAAGCCATTTGTCCCAAGTATTTGGGGTAGGCTACATGAACCAAAAGAGAATTACGCCGGATCGGGCACATGGATCAACTTTCTCCACTCATTCCTATCGAGCAATATGCCTTCACTAAGACGTTTAGCCTCTATATCTTGTCGTATAACCTCCATCTATGTTTCTTCGATCTCCCATGCGCTCTTTTTTAACTTGCCCTAAATTGATACGCTCTACTCGCCGGACTGGCGCATCTGTAGGTCTACGTCGCATATGACCAAACCATCGTAGGCGGTTTTCTCTCATCTTCTCTTCTATAGAAGCTACGTCTATCTTAGTACGAATTTTTCATTTCTCACCTTATTCTCCTCGTGTTACCACACATCCTACGAAGCATGCACATCTCTGCTACACTTATCTTCTTAGCATGATATCTCTTTATAGCTCAACATTATGTGTCATATAACAAAGCTGGCATAATAGCAGACCGATAAAACTTTTCCTTCAGCCATAATGGAATGTTACGATCACATAAAACTCTTATTGCATTCCTCCATTTCAACCAGCCAGCTTGGATCGTATGGTTCTATTGACATCATATTGATCCCCATCCTTTTGTAATAGAACCGAAGTACTTAAAATGACTGCTCATCGTATTTCTTGTCTATCTAGTCTCACAATACTATAATCTCAGATTTTCTGTTTACTGAATTTACACCCCATATACTCTGTTTTGACCCTACTTAATCTAAAACCCGAGATTCTAGAGTTTGTCTTCATAACTCCAATTTGGCATTTAACCCAGCTCTCGTCTCTTCGACTAGGACAATATCATCAGCAAATAGCATACACCACGGTATCTCATCCTGAATAGCTTTAGTAAGCTCATCCATCGCTATGACAAATAAGAATGGACTCAATGCAGATCCTTGATGCAATTCAATTGTGATAGAAAAATCACTTGTTATGCCTCTACAAATTCTGACATTTGCCACTACTCCATCGTACATGTCCTTGATTATGTTAGTATATTTGATGGGGACTCCCTTTTTCATCAATGTCCACCATAATACTTATCTTGGCACCTTATCATAAGCTTTTTCTAATTCAATAAAGACCATATGTAAATTTTTCTTCCTCTCTCGAAATCGCTCTATAAGTTGATGAAGCAAATGAATAGCCTCTGTCGTCAATCACCTCGGCATGAACCCAAACTTGTTCTCTGATATTTTAACATTCTGCCTTACCTGTGTTCAATTACCCTTTCTCAAAACTTCATGGTGTGACACGAGTTTTATTTCACGATAGTTTGAACAACTCTGGATATCACACTTGTTCTTATAGAGAGGTACTAAGGTATTCTTTCTCCACTCATTTGGCATCTTTTTAGTTAGCCAGATCTTGTTAAAGAGGTTTGTCAGTCATCTCATGCCCACCCTTTCTAAGCATATCCAAAGCTCAATAGAAATTCTATCCAGGCCAACAACTTTCCTTGACTTCATCCTCTTCAAGGCCTTTTTAATTTCAGATTTGCTAATTTTGCGTATATAATTACGGCTCATATCCTGGCACTGAATGATAAGGTCATCCAATTTTGAGTAGAACTACCATTGAATAATTTGTCAAAATACTCTCCATCTTTTTTAATTTCTTCATCTCAAACTAAAAGCTTCTGATCCTCATCTTTGACACACCTCACAGTACATAAGTCTCTAGTCTTTCTCTCCCTTATTCGAGCAATTTTATATATATATCCTTTTCAACCTTTTTGGTGTCCAACTTCTCATACATTTCTTTGTACACTTTAGCTATTGCATTCTGAACAGCTTTCTTATCCTCTTTCTTGGCTAGCTTATACCTCTTAAAACTCACTCCATCACAACTTTTCTTCAAATCTTTGTAAGAATCTCGTTTGATCTTAATGGCAGTTTTTACCTCTTCATTCCACTATGATGTGTCCTTACATGGTGGAGCACTACCCCGTGACTCACCAAGTACATCTTTAGCTACTCTTTTAATGCAGTTAGCAATTTTTTTTCATGTTGTTTTGGGATCATCTTGGGCTTTCCAATCTGCTTCATATACTACTCGATCTACAAAAACTCCTTGATTACCTTCTTTAGCCGCCACCACTTAATCTTAGGATCTAACTTACGTTTAAATCTTTCTAAATCTCCTTTTAATCCGGACATCTAAAATTAAGAGTCTATGTTGGGTACTACACTCACCCGGTACTACCTTACAATCCATACAACCTCTATCTACTTTCTAGTTAAAAAGAAATCTATTTGGCTTTCACTTGATCAACTTTTAAAAGTGATCAAGTGAGACTCTCTCTTTCTAAACCAAGTATTCGCTAAGATCAAATCATAGGACAAAGCAAAATATAGAATCAGTTACCTGGTTCATTTCTTTTCCAAAACTAAATCCTCCATGTACACTATCAGACCTATAATAACTAGTCCTACATGCCCATTGAGGTCACCGCCTATGAAAACTTTTCTCTAATGGGTATGTCTTGCACAATCTCATCTAAATTCTCCCAAAATTGACGTTTACTAGACTCATCAAGTCCTACTTGTGGTGCAAGAACTAAATTTCATCACGGATGCCTCTTCCTTTATTTATTTTTATTTTAACTTTCTAGTTCAAGACATGCATCATTAGCTATGATTTGTACAAACATACAGGGTTGTTGTACTTTGACACAAATGATGACAGTGACACAAAAACAGGGTGCCAAATGCCGCAATCCTCTGAAATCCAGGCATGAGGACACAGTTACATGTGTTATTTCTTGATAGATGTAAATTTAACTCACACACATATACATAGTTTGTTGTTATTAGCATATAAAATAACCTAAAATAGGAGATTAATTTTGAACCATTAGCTTTCATCAAAAGGGGACATAACATACTTCATGTTATACATATTTTTTAACACATCTAGAGGTGTTCCACGTGGATGGACACACATGTTGTATCCAACCATGTTGGATGAACCAACTTTTTGTTTTGTTTTGTTTTTTTTTTGGGGGCGAGGGGCTACATATCATAGATCAGTTATGATAACATGATCTTTTTCTTTCAGTTTGAGGCGCATTGAAAATGATAAAACTTGAGTTCTGTATTTTCATTGTTACCATTAGCAATTTAGCTGAGCTCTATAATACCTTTGAAAGTAATTCATGTCTTAATCTTAGCTACTTGCTGTCGATATTCAGTAATTTTGTATCAGATTTATTGTTGGGGCAATAGTTCATATTTTAATGGATATCTGGAACTGCATTTTACAGGATTTATAAGAATGGTCAAATTGTACCTGCTGACAATTCTCTAGATTACGGCGCAAACTTCTCTCATATGCTTGGATTTGATGATCCCAAAATGCTAGAGTTGATGAGGCTCTATGTTACCATTCACACGTTGTTACCCCATTACAGATTTTACTTTTCCCTTGTTTTTTTTTCAACTATTTATCAACATATTTCACTATATGACATTTTTTGTCGCATGTTTGCAGTGATCATGAAGGAGGGAATGTTAGTGCACATACTGCCCACTTGGTAAATAAGATGGCAATTTTTTTTTTGAATCTGTCATACATATCCTATTTATTACTTTGTCCATCTCTGTAAGTTAATGAAAGGTATCAAAACTTGCTAACAGAATATCCACCTTTTCTTCCATGGAAGGTCCTATATTAACTAGACTAGAGAAGGGGGCATTGTGTCTGTTGTTTGTGTGGTGCTCGTGTGCCCCTTCACCCCTTCTCAAAAAGAAATTGAACATAAATTAAAAATATGGGAGCCTTTTGGTTTTTT